>PVJA010013030.1:0-50473 GCA_004027025.1 Myocastor coypus
AGAGAGAGAGAGAGAGAGAGAGAGAGAGAGAGAGAGAGAGAGAGAGAGAGAGAGAACATCTGGTGGAGATCTTTACACACACACACACACACACACACACACTCAAGTTGAATAAACAAATGAATTAGTAATATAATCACAGATTGAATATCAGCAATTTAACATCAGTAAGAACATTTGTTCAGTAAAAACTGAACAAATACTTGTTAAGTGAATAAATGAGTGAGGAAATGAAGGTATGGGGCTTTAGGATACTGCCCACAATAGCCTCTTTGTAGAAATCAGTAAGACAAAAGGCGGCTGGCAGTGGAGCTATGTCTAAATACCATTCAGGCTGGAATTCTTATGACATTTCCTCTCAGAAGCGTTAAATTAGTGGGATTAATAAAAAGCCAAAAATTTAAAAACTGACAAAAGGTTCTATTAAAACAGTAATTTTATTTATTTATTGTTTTATCATATATATATTTTTTTGAGTCAAGGTCCACTCTGAGTATTTGAGCCAACTATTTTCTTATGGATAAGGACCTAAGTCCACTCACAGCTCTGACATGGGATGGCCAAACAGACCCAAAGTTTAAGACCTGTGCTTTAATGAGGACAGACTTTCAAGTTCAGGTTTGAATTTGCGATCAATGATCAAAGGCAAACACTATTTCTGAATTTGAAATTCTTTCATTTGTAGAAAATAAAAATTATACTGAAGATGCCCCCAAACTCATAGGATTAGTTCAGAACTCACATAAGCAGACGTGATCACTCATTTGTGAACAGCTGGAGATCTGCACAGCACCATGCTCATGAGAGGTGCTGCAGTACCTGGGCCTCTTTGCCAGGGCCAGGTGGGACTGGATGGTCCAGGAAGCTACTTCCATTCTCCACTCTGTCCTTTGTTTCCCAGATGTCTTTCTAGCCTTTGTTCAGATGGGTGCTTTCCTTACCAGCCTATATGACCCAGAGAGAGCAGAAATCTGAAAGGATTCTTTTCTGTGCTTCTTCTGGAGATACAAGATAATGCTTTCTGCATAATTAGCAAACACTACTTAGAAATATATTTGGAACAGTAGTTAAATCTTCTACATTGTATTTTAGTAAGTGATAAAATTAATTGTAAATGTATAAATGCATTGGCCAGATGGATCCCATTTCAAGAAACTTCTCTATTTGAAAGCATACTTGCTTTGTAAGACCTGAACACAAACACAATCTAGAGAAGGGGTGATTTATTAAGTGCCTCAAATACGTTCACTGCTATCAGATGAGCTTTTTAGCCTTTACCTCCACTTGTGAGAAGCTAAAAATCAAAGAACTAATAAAATCCAATCACCCAGAACTTCCTCCTGTAGACAGACTGAATTACAACTTTTTAATTTAGGCAGGTAAAGAATTATTACAGTAGGACTCTAGGGCAGGAATGTGTTAATAAAATCATCCTCTCTGCCTTTTCATTTAAAATAATCCCTTGAGCTGATTAAATGAAATATCACTTGTTTAATAACTGACAGAACATTATTTTTAAGCACAAATGTTTTGCATATCTTCACTTCCCATTTTTAATTCCAGGCACAGAAGGGTGGAGGCACTGACATCACACAGAGGGAGTTGAGCTCTGTGCTCCGTGCAGTTTGCCCTGTCATCGTGGCATCTATAATTCAGTGTGAAGCAGCGAGGTAGGCAGAGCATTATCATTAGAAACCATTCTGAACAGGGATATAAAACACAGTCGCAATAACACTTGTCAGAAAGGTGACTCCAGTCAGAACTCATATCCACGAGTTTCAAGATAAATGCTGACACGGCAGCCATCCGACAAAGACTATTATTGCTTAAAAAAACACACACACACAAGCCAAACCCCAAACAAAGCAAACCCATGAACCTTCCCCAGAGTGAACAAGTTAGTGTGAAGTTTGCATCAGGGGTGGCATAAACTTTGCATGATTTACAGCAAGCATCTCCCTTCTCTACTTGGATAAGGGACTTTATGATGCCACAGAGGAAGGGTCCAATAGCATTTTGGGTCTAATGATGTTAAGCTATTTGGAATTCTTCCCCCCTGTTATTTGCAATATATGAGCATTGCCCCTAAAACAGGTCATTAACTGTGCCTCATATGGGTTCATTGCCTCACCCACAGGACTGCTGAGCTGAGGCTCGAATTTTTCCTGTCTTTTACATTTAGAAAAATCCTTCTGACTTGGTGCTAGGCTATGATTTAATAACCCCATTCTGCTGACTTCATAAGCTTTGGAGTAAAATCCCAAATCTGAATTACAGTTCTAATTACTCTGGCCGAAGCAGAGTCCTTCGGCACAGGATGTTCTAGGAGTGTCCGTTTCGCACCGAGCACTCTCGGCTGCCAGAGGCCACGGGGCTGCATTCAGCTCTGCTTCCCTCCTTTTCCAGGAATGCAACTGCTTTCCTGGTGTCCTCTCTGTCTGTGAGGCTGGAGAAGCTAACCGCTTGTTGGTTCAGCGCAAATCATCTTTTTTTTTTTTTTTTTCCCCTAAGCCTTTCTCTTTCTTGTGTGTCTGTTTGAGAAAAACATGTTTTAGAAATGTAAATCTACAGTTTTGCAGGGTTATTTTCATATCAACTGCGATATAAGAGGGTAGTTTAAAAATGATTTACCTTTTTTTCTTTCCTCCCTCTCACTCCAATGATTTACCTTTTATTGATGACTTGATTTAAAAATACAATATTGATCATTCCATTTTAAAATACTTATTACTTTCTCATAATTAGAAATGCTAAGACATTTCTATAACATATATATATATATATATATATATATATATATATATATATATGGCCTTTTTTTAACAAAAAAGCTAAAATAACATGGAGGGGTGTAGAGTGAAAGGAAGCCTTCCTTGCAACTTTAATCCCAACTTTCTTGGCGTTAAACTTTCTCTTCTAGAGGAGACTTCTGCCCAGGGCCCTGTGTGTCCCTGAAGTGATGTTTTATGCAAATACCAGCACATGTGTTGACAGATGCTTCCTCTGTGCACAGAAGCAGCCTATGCCTGCTGTTCTGCCCCTTGTCCTTTCTTCATAGCTCAGAAGCTGCTTCATATTTGGACATATACCTGATCACCTTTCTTTCATGGCAGCATAATATTTCACTTCTTATTACACCATCATTTCCTAAGCTAAGTCTTCACTATTAACTATACAGTCTCTTTATGAGATGTAATTTAAAAATGTGGTGAAAGCTGCTGTCCAGTGCTATGCAGCAGAAAGGCAGACTTGTAAGAACATGATGGCATGCTCTCATCTAATGTACCTGATTTGGCATGAGATTTCTAGCTCTTCCTCACTGTCAAAGGACCATGAAAAGTGAATGTTTTGAATCCATTCAGGACATCAAAGCAACCATAACAACACAACAAAAAGCATTCCAGAACTGCTTCACCAAGTGGCCAGGGCAGTGGAGTAAATGTATTCAAAGAGAGCGGCATCAATAACAATGTGTCTTTCATGGTAATAATTAAAAATACTAAATATTCACTGTGTCAATCACACCTTGTGAATCACCTCTACTTTTTCCTTCCTTCCTTCTTTCTTTCTTTCTTTCTTTCTTTCTTTCTTTCTTTCTTTCTTTCTTTCTTTCTTTCTGCAATAGCAAACAAATCATACTAATTTTTTAAAAGCTTTTCGTGGCCAGCTCAGCCTAGCCTGGAGGTGGGGCTGGTGTGGCATGCGCAGGGCTTTGAACCACCATCCTTTGGGCTTGCCTAAGCAGGTGTTTTAGACTGCTGAGCTATCTTGCTGGCCCACATTGAATATTTTTATGAGTATGATTTCTGCAAAGGATTATTTCAAATAGGAACTTCTACTAGAACACCGAAGGTTCCTCCGTGAAATCCATGTGAAGAAGGAAATTGAGGTAAGGACTTTTACAGTTAAGTTTTAGGGGAAGGCATTACGAATTCAAAAAGAACTGAAACAGCACAGTGAATGTGAACATTTAACATAGTAAGAAAATTAGTTTTACATTCAAAAAATATGATTTATCTGCTTTAAAGAATTGAATCACTTTACAACATAAGCTATTCTTAAAACACCCTGTGTATGCCTTCTGAAGGTTGAAATTTGATCTGTCTCTTGAAAAACTCAAGCTACAATAATAAGATACTAAGACATCACTGTCCTCTTTTTTTTTTTTTTTTTTTTTGGTCTTTTTGAGACAGGGTCTCACTATGAGTTCAGGCTGGCCGTGAGCTCACTTTTGTAGCCCAGGCTTGTCTCGAACTTGCACCAATCCTCCTGCCTCAGCCTCCTGAGTGCTGGGATTACAGGTGTGCGCCACCACGCCTGGCACTCTCCTCTTGAAAAGACCACAGCAATCAACCAGTTTCATAGAGAGAAGCTACAGACTTCTTCTTTGCATAAGGAAAAATCTTCTTTTATTTGTTCCTAACAAAAGGAATGAAAACATTTAAGTAGCTCTCTCTCATGGAAATTCTAGAGGTCGCCTCTCTTGTGTCTCTTGGCATCTTATAGCTGTCCTTCCTAACCCTGTGATTATACCTTGAGGAATGACTTGTGTAACGTGTCATTTACTGTCAGTGCCTCATGAGAACCCCAGATCCTCAAGGAGGGAAGGGTCTGGGTCTCAGCTTCTCACTAGGACCTGGGATGGGGTTATGCAGATCATGCAATGGATGAGTTGCAATATAAACCTTCAATCTCTAAAAGCCCAGAAGAGAGATGATATTTTTCTTAAATATTAAGCATAGGGAGTTCGTCATGGAAAGTTCTTTTAGTCATATCACAATTGTGCCCATTTAAGAGAAAGGCATATTAAGGAGATGAAAACAGAATATCTAATTACCCTGTCCATGCTAGGCTGAAGAACTAGCTACATAACTCTTTCACAGGTTTAGCAATCTCTTGGTCCAAATGTCACCTGCCATCATTAATACATCCACGTATTAAAATCTGTATACAGCTGGAAGGAAAAGATAAACATGAATGCATAATTTGATATGAAGTTGAGTAAGCCAGTGGTTAAGTTAAAACTACACCATACCTCTCTGCCATTGGTTTGGGTATCAGTTTTATACTTCCCCAGGAACAGGAAAGACTGAATAGGGCTCAATTTAATCAGGTTATTTCTAGAGAAATGGTTAGCTTCACATTTAACTAGTGTACAAATTAATTTTATTTGTATTGGTGCCATAAATATATTACTCCAATATATCCCCATTCTTCATAATTAAATTTTATGTAAAAAATTGACACAAACTTCTAGTCTGGGGACTAATTCCAAGCCTGTTCATCATCTATTGTGATCCTCATATCAAAAACAAAACTGAGGGGCTGGGCAGGATGGCTCAGTGATCTAAAGCATCTGCTTGGGGAAGCTTGGGCGGCTTCAGGGACCGCGGTTCAATCCCCAGCACCACATGCTGCGCCAGCCCTGCCCTCGGGGCGAGCTGAGCCGGCCACAGAAATGAATGAATAAACAAACCAAAGTTCTGAAACAAGAGAAAAAACAAAAAAACAAAAAAACAAAAAAAAACAAAAAAAAAACAAAAAAAACCAAAAACAAAAGCGATCTATTCTGTTCGATAAGTCTTGACTGTGCGATTCCAAACGAACTAGGGAAAAGCATTTGGGTACAAATGCTGTCTAGTAGACAGGGGACATAAGCTTATGGAATGTAAAGAAGGCTGGGGAAAGCTCTAGTGAAGTAACCAGGCATCTGAATGCCAATGAAAATGACAAAAATCTCCACTTTGACCAAGCTTCTCCAGATTCTCAAGTTAAAGAACTTTGGACCCAGGCAAAACTGGCTTCAAAAACTTCTAGTAGAAGAAGAATACAGCATTCTAAAGCCCAGAAAGGACTCATTACTAAATATATCATTAAAAAAGTAACACAGGCTGTGAACACATACATTTGTACTCCTGAGGAGAGTAAGTTGGTTTCTCAAATTGATCTGGGTAACTCAGAAGTAGGTATTGCTTTCACAGTGCATGTCTGGCAGATTTGGGATGCAAGGGGGATGCCTCAACTTCTCTTCCCTGAACAAATCATCATGAAGTCATATACATTATATATGAAAAAAAAGCAATAAACAAAACATACTGAATTTCCTGGCTAGTAACCAGGAGTTTGGGTTTATAGCAAATGTACTTTCCTTCCCTGGCAACAAACTAAATTACATAGAGATTAAGTTTGGTAGAGGAATGAATTTCATCAAAACTGTGTTAGATAATCTAACTTGGACGCTGAAGTCAAGAGCAGCTGCTATGGAGATGATATTAGAGTTTAAACATCCAAGAGACACTTTGGATTTTCTGTTAACCTCCTAAAACAGAAAATCAGAACATAACCTCCAAAGAACTGTGCAATGCTACTTACCAAATGTGTTACTCTGCTGAACTATTTAAATAAAACACTTCATGGGTCTTAAGGCACTTTCACATTTATTATGCCTTTTCGTGGCCCACAGAACAATACAAGTAAATACCAGTTTCATTGTGTGGGTGAGAAAGGTGGCTCAAAGTATTTAAATATGGGCTTAAGGCAAGCCAGCAGGAAGAGACAAAAGTAGGAGTGGAGTTGCATTTTTCTGCCACTCTTGAGCTCTTTCTGTGATACCACAACTGTTTCATCAAAGGATTTCACTTACTTAGTGCACAATAGGTCTTGACTAAGGGAGAACTAAGTCAATACAGGAGTAGTGACAGATAATGACTCCAATAGAGGTTAAGCTTGGGAGAGTTGGAAGGAAAGAGTTCTAACTGGACAGAGACAAAATGTCATCATTTCTATTTGCAATTAATTATGCCACTGAAATTAACAGAATCAAAATTTTGTAAGTGTGCCCAGTAATTCCCTAAGTAAAACAGAAGAAAATAAAGCAATATTTATTTTTTGGAAGCAACACAGTTAATTTGTCAACAAGCATACCATGGAAGTTAGTTTTAATAACATCAGGGCAACCCTACAAGTAAGTGCCCCTTGATACATGCAGGAAAATCCCACAGGTAAAGTTGTACAGGTGTAAGTCTCTGCTGTTATCAGCTAGGGTTTTAGATCATTTTGAAAGTGTAAAAAGAGATTGTTATGACAATCAATTCCTTTTATTTATTCTTTCTTTTGTCTTTGTCACTTATGTAGAAATAGAAAACAAATTATAGCTACCCTATAGCTCTCATAAGTCAGCATAACTTAGTTTCAATAGACTTGGAGATACTGTTTAAACCTTGAAAGTTAATAAACATGGATTTGTAGAATTAAAAATATTGAACTATTGGAGTGCTACGAACTCACAAAATTAAAGTTTTATAACCCAAAGTCGAAGACTGTATTCCACAGTTTAAATATTTCATACCTGACATTTTCCAACTCGACAATGTGAAGTCTGATTTTGATTTTTTCAATCCAATATGAGTTTGGGGGTTTAATTCAAAATCAAGATAAAACCACTTCCAAGACTACTTTCTCTGTTATTCCCTTCTTTCTAAGCAATGTATTTTTCTGCACTTTAGGGAGTAGACTTTTCTAGGTAATGGTGTTTTACATATATTGGACGATTTAAAAAATATTTTTTTTACTAGAAATTAAACCATACACATAAATTGCTAAAAGGGAAAAGCTTCAAAAATCAGAGTTTAGTGTGCTTAGTATATGATCTCATTTACTTATAAATTATATTCAAATAAAACTTTTAAAACAATGCTGTGAACCCCTAAAGAAGCTCCCTAGAGGCAGCCATCATGAAGCAGGCATAGGAATTGAGAAATTAGGTCCTGTTGTTCTGAGAGGTTTTCTAAGAAGTCACGTCTCCTGTTCTAGAGAGGTACTTTCATTAGCTGTATGGCCAAAATAAAAGGAGGTGGTAGTTTGGTGCTTTGCTACTGAAGACTCAATAGCCAGGCAACTTGCTTCTTTAAGTAGCTTTTGGAATCTATCAATATCATCATGTTCATCCCAAAGAGACATCTACCAAAAGCAGAATCAGGGAAATAAACAATCTGGAAAGGCTATCAGGGCTCTCACCTAAAGGCACTGTGACCCATAAAGGGATTTCTCACTTAGGGGGTCTTGATTTTTGGGAGTGCCTGGTGGCAGAATGTGTTTTGATTGTACAAAAACTACATAAATCAATGCAACATGATGTTAGGTATGTGGACAGAAAGGAGTATTTAAAAAAAATAATAAAAAAGAAAGGATGATCTCCATGTAAATGTAGGTGCTCTTTTGTAAGAGTTTTAGGTCCAACCAATGAGCATTTGTTCTTCTTAAGTATGCATCAGATAAAGGGCAGATCCATCTCTGAGGACCATGAAAAGTAAGTTACATTATCTCTTATGATCTGTCCCCATTCTCACTTCTTGTCTAGAATACAAATTGGAAGAGTTCCTCTTTATGTCATGCAGGAGAGGAAACATCATGCCTAAGTTCCCTGCTAAGTTATTTTCATCAAATGTAAAACTTTTGGGGAGACTTGTTGGGTTGTAGTTTAATTAAGACTGATAGGACACTAACTCCAAGTCAGCCAGGATCTCCTCAGATCCATTTTGTTGTCAGATTCACTTTCTGGGTAAATGGAAAGACTAACACCTATCATTTCTTAGATAATGTTTTAATATCCTGCATTGAATAAAACTTTTTTTAATCAAGTTGCAATGGTAGCAAAGAACTCCACAAGGGGCGACGGGGCTGCAGATGGCTGCATTACTCTAAATGTTCAAGCTTGACTGACCCATTTCATCAGCACTGTCAGAGCCTTGCACTGATACATGTTGACAACATTTAATCTTAAAAAATTGAAAGAAATGAATTAATATGCAAATTTCATCAGCTTTGTAATAAAAATGTCCTTGAAAAAAAACAGTGAACATGACCCCTGAGGAATTGTGTGAATTATCCCAGCTCAATTCTTTAAGTTAGTCAGAGGTACGAGGGTCCACAAGGAAATCAGTGCAGATTTGACTTGGAAATAATTATGATGAAGAACAAAACACAAGCAGGTTGAATAAATGTAACAACTTGGGAAAAAGTCTTAGTCCTGTTTGTTATTCACTTTGAATTAACAGGATTAGGTTTGGTTTTTGAAAATAAAGGAATGCTACTGTGTAATTTTAACACCTAAGTAATGTGAAAACAATATTTTTAAACTATCAATTTTAGTACATATTAAAAGTCACATATATTGAAATAAAAGTTTTTGATACAAGAGAAAGCTTTTTTCCAAAGGAGATGATTATAAAAACTCACATTTAGACTGGAGGGTATTTGGACTCATCATTTTGATAAAAATGTATAGTTAACTCACTTTTAGTACAAGTAAAGTTTGCAGCTAATGAAGTGACTAGTTATTTAGCTGTGTTGACCAAACTGACAGGATTATATAAACATAGCTAAATGTGAGTCTGATTTATCATAATTGCTACATGGTTGTGTAGAAATTCAATATTAAGCCATAAACTGCTTCTACAAGTCCAGTCTTACAGGTCAGCAAGGGACTGTCGCTCTCTGCCTTTCAGTTTGCACCCAGCTAAAGAAAAAGAAATGTAGGTTGATCATAACAACTGAAACTTTTTACATAAAAATTCAAGGATTCTAGTGTTCCTAGAATGGATAAGAACGTTAACAAAGGAACATTGATGATTAAGCAAAGCAGAACAAAAAATTGTTATCCAAAGAAGCTGTCCAGAGGACAAAATGAATGAATGGTTTAAGAATGAGTATCATTTCCTTTTCAGAAGTCAGTCTCATTAATTCAAATGGATGTGTAAATTTTAAGGGAAGACACGTGGTTTTCACGTCAATGGCTTACATCTTTCTACCGCACTGGTTCTCTCTCACCTCCATATAATGAATCATCCAAGCTGTGGATTCTGAAAGGAAATCACTTTGCTGCCAAGTTCAGTTATTTCAGGCACAGCTGATTTTGCCAACATGAGTCTCCACAAAATTAACTCAAAGACTCAAAGGTTTCTTTCTTTTTCTCAGATACCAGGGTATTTAGTGCTTGCTCAAAAACATCAAAATCACATCAGAAACTGATAGTTCCACTTAAGGACCCCAATCTATGGGTTAAGAACCTGAAAAAACTCCAGATAGTCTTCTACAGCCTCTGAAATTTTTCAACTTTTCTGATTTCATATATCCTTGGAAGACTCACACAATATAGAACCAACTTTGACCAACTGAATTAATCTCATCTATAAGCTTTTGTGGCACGGTTTCTCTTTTCTTTCTTGCTCTACTATCAGTGAAATCCTACTTTTATCCCTTTGCACCTGCTTGCACAAAATGAATAACCCAACAGTTTAATTATGCACTATTCTATCATTTGGGAAGTGATATAAAGTTGCAGACAGAAAAAAAACCTCTCTTGGTATCCAAAATTAATATATGTCAAGCTCAGGGTAAATTTTAATCTTTTTGAAACATTTTTCTAAAATAGATGTTCTTTTATCACCTGGCAGATCAAGACTCGTTGGAAGGTGGGAAGAAAAAAAAAAAGGCATTTGGTTAACATGCCACAGAACAGCATTCTCTTTTCTCTTTTCTACCTCACTTCAGGCTGTTCTTGAAAGATCTGAACAGTTGTATAATAATGAAAAATGGGCAATACTTGTGGGGCATTGCCTGCGCTCACATACCTCCGCCCACGCATTCATCATTCTGCAGGTATTGTCAGTGAAAGTTTAATTGCATAAACACTCTGTAACTGTCCTGTCATATTTCTTGTCAGTCTGGATTCCCTCTCTGGGCTCACTATCTCACAAAACTATAATTGAATTGCTACCAAATCACAAGAGTACCCCCCCCAAATAAAATCTTTATGAATAGAATTTGTTTCCTATCAGCAGATTTGACAAATTATGGCAGGGGAAGGGCCTTGGTGATAATTTTTTAGTTTATTCTCCATGTAGCTATTTGGTGAATGCTGTTATCTATTTAAAAAAAATTAAAAGCCCCAGATGAAGGTGGGGGGAGCATCTAACAACCCCAGGGGGCTCAGTGGTATTAATTCTGCTGTACCCAAGAAAACTAGTGGAAAAATGAGAAGATTATCTTTGTCTTACTCTGGAAGGGGACCAATGGCAAATGAAAGACATGATTAATTTGGAATTAAACTGGGCACCTGTCAAAGCTCAGATTTTACCAAATGATGTGAATTTTTAGTTATGAGTTATTAAGTGTCCAATTTAGTCAAGTGTTTATTCCATTACACTTTTACTTCATTTCTTCTTGCACCAAACCTTTCAGTAGTCATCACTCATGTATGAGCTTCAAGAAGCCAGATTATCTGAAAGAGTTTTCTAGACCTATGGACAAATAAAAATTAATCAAAGGCAAGGTATGCAATTTACCAAGAATGCGATCATGAAATTTTAACGTATTTATGGCATTGTCAATTTATTAATATTTTCTCAAGACAAACTCCAATTGTATCTGATGTGGAAAGAGGATTATTCCACTTTAGTTTTGTTTCATCTGACATTCTTGTAAACTATACTTTATACCCTCAATTTCATAATATAAACTTTTAGGAAACATTAAAATACCAGCCATTCTCTTTTTATAATTCTACTGATGGTGTGGCCATCAAATGTTGCTGCTGGTGAATAACTCTTAAATGGGACTGGGCTTCACCCAGATTGACAAGTGTCTGATTGTTTATGTTTTTTAAATGTGCTTATCAGAACCATGTAGGATTGATGGATGTTTTTAGATGAAGTTATGTTTTTGCAACAGACTTAATTTAGGACTAAGGTTAAGGCTTAGGATAAATGAGTGCATTAGATGATTAAAGAACATTTGTCTTGTGGGACATTTAAGTCATTTATTTATGACACTTAAAAACAAGCTAGGGAAAGAAAGCACCATGGGTTTAACGAAGAATCAGTTTTATACAAATGTTAAACTAAAACTAATGGCTTTTTTAATGGAACTCCAAAATATGCCAGTTTACTAAATGTCCAGAGGCAGAATCAAATATGCAGTGGGTAAACATGATGAAAGAATACTGGAATTAAGAAAATGGTCTAGTACTATGTACGCGTGTTTGTATGCTCCCATGGCCCTTCTTTCAATGTTTTAATTGAAATTGCTATTTTATTGGAAGAAGTAGGTTTTGTTCCTCTCATATACTTTTAAAAATTTTATGGAAGATTTCCTGATAGTATAGGAATCTGGACTATTGTACTGCACTGGAGTTGGTATGATAAAATACCTTGTCAGGGGCAACTGAATGGCTCAGGGGATTGGTAATGGGATATATGGAGCCCTTCACCCATAGGTCACTGGCTTGAATTTTGTCCAGGGTGGCAGTGACTAAAAGTCATTAACATCTCATGACTGTTTGGTGGCCTATGTGAAATGAGTTTCCTAATTTATTTATTTAAGTCCATATATAGCATCTAGGGCCAGGGCATCTGGGCATCTCTTCTGCTTTTACAGAAGCATTCTACTAGATGTACACTTATTTCAGTTCTCTGGATTAGTGGTGAACTGAAGCCCTCCTACACAACATAAATTGATTCATTTAAATTTCAAAATAGTCCTGCACCCCCTGCCTCATTCTCTAGCACAGACCCAAAGGCTGGATAAAAGCTGATTTGATAGTAAAAAGACTCTTAGATCACAGAGACCTAACATTTCACTCTAGGTTGCTTAGTTTTTGTGGCTTTTAACCCATGTGTGGCTGTAGCCATATCACAATGGCCCAGCCAGATAAAGAGGGAAAAGATGTAAAGAACATTGAAAAAAAAAAAAAAAAAAAAAAAAAACATAATAAGAGAGGTAAGGAGGCTGGGGAGATAGCTCAGTAGAGTAAGGGCTTGTCTGGCACCAGCCATGTCACTGGCCCAAAAGCAGACCCCATTCTAATAGGCCAGGCTGGAAGCTGCAAATTTTGAGAGATTAACATTCATGTCTATTACAAAGTGGAACTGGGCAGCCTGCAAACTTCAATTAGAACTCAGCAAGCATATTGTGGTGTTCAGGACTAGGAACAGTGGTGTGGCCCTAAGAAGAATAATTATGTGTCTCTGCATACTTTAAGAAAACTGCATACACAATACATGAGAATCTATAAAATTGAACTTGTGTGTTATGGAATCTAAATATAGAAATAATGTAAATCTAAAGTCAAAATCTGTGTATGACAGAGGTTAGAGGAGGCAAACTATTTCCAAAAGTGTTTTACTTAAAATAGAGTCTTTAAAAAAATTTCCATTTAGTGTGTGTGTGTGTGTGTGTGTGTGTGTGTGTGTGTGTGTGTATTGGTATGCACACACATGGGGCTGTGGAGATAGCTCCGTGGCACAAGTGCATGCCTGGCAAGTGCAAGGTTGTGAGTTTGAACCCTGATCCCGCAAACACACACTCACACACACACACACACACACACACACACAATGTGAGAAGCACACCTTTTGAGTATTCTGATCCATGTATAATCTGAACCCTTCCAACAGGTTGTTGGAACACAATGCCAATAAAACTCTAATACAAGGATGCCAACTTCCTGACCAACATTCCCTTAAATATTAAACTTGGTCTTGGGACAATGCCTAGTTCAGTGGAATTGATGATAACACTCCCTAAACACTAAGTATATGCTACACTACTGTTCTAAATATTTTAAATTAATTATCTCATATTCTGATGTGATGTCAATTTATTGACTCATTTGTTGACAAAACCAAATAAGTAATTATTCTTAGCCCACTCTCAAATCTAGCTTACAGGGCTAAAATTTTAAGATGAAGAAACTGAGGCATATATGAATTAATTAACTTGAGTAAGGTCAAACATCTAGTGAATGACAGAGTCAAGAGGTAAAAATACAAACAAAGGCTATCTGCTTCCAAAGCTCTGTGAACATAGCGATGTGGCAAACATCAAAATAGTTTATGGAATATGTTCTAAAATATGGGCTAGGAACATTATCTTCAGATAGAGTCAACTCTCAGTAGGATCACCTTTAAGCTACAGATTTTTAAAAAATCTTTAATACTAATTATTATAAATATGAGAAAACAATCTAGTAACTGGCTATCACCACTGCACTGCTCTGGACAGCCACAATAATATCTACACATTAAACTGGAACGGCGCTACAGTGAGTGGAAAGTCAGAGCCTTTGTGTTCTGCCTATATAAATGCAGAACAGAGAAGACAGAGTGAAAGAGAAATGGAAAAGTCTGTAGGACAAAGTTCAGTACTACACTCAAAGATATAGGAACCTGGGGCTGCTCACTTTAAGAAAATGTTATGGTCTGATCTAAAATAGTTTCCGAAGTATTGTGTGTGACTGGATTATACAAGCATGACATAGGCATGATAGCTGTCTTGCTGTTAGGAGGTGGGGCCTGGTCAGAAACAGGTTCTGAGCTGGGTTTCCCTCCCTGGATGCTCCTTTGACTCTGTTTCCTGGTGGCCATGAGATGAACAGCTTTTCTCTGCTCTGCCATATACCAGCCATGCAAAGCCTGAAATTTCTAAAAACAATGGTCCCAAATGAACTTCTTTTCCTTTAAGAGTTGTGGGCCTCTGCTCTTGTGTCCTAGCTGTGAGGAGAAAGCAACTAAGAGAGAAAAACTTGAAGGGCACCCTGGTTGGCGTTGAGAAACATTTACAAGAGCTATCGAAGGAAGTAGATAATTTAACCTCTGAGAGAAGCCACTCCTCTGTGACCTTCCTGGCATTAGAAGGGTCTCAGAAGGGAAGGGTGGCACAAATGGGAGGCAGCTGGCCAGGAGATGCAGATTGTGTATAGTGCTTAATCATGTATTTCTGAAGGTGTTTGTAAGAATTACTTTTAAAGATAGCTATTTTTTTAAACTATTCATAGCTTTACTGTGGATATCCTTCACATGTGTCTTCCAAGGGGTCATGAGTCAGCACCTCTAGTCTTAGCATGGTAATGGGGAAGCTTGCAAGGGATTGTGGGACTTTGACCTCTTTGGCCTCTCGTTGGATGATGGTTTCTTTTTCCGACATGTACCCTTTCTGTTGATATCCACCATTAGGGGGTATGGCCAACTGTGATTTAAATAAATCACTTAAAAATAAGTAAAAAATAAAATTAGCCTGCCTCAAGTGTTTTCAATAGTGATAAAATGCACAACAATATGATTAAAATTGGGAAAAATTTTAAAAATAGGCTTATGGACCATACAAATTTCAAATTTTCACAAGTTAGTATTTATCATTTACCTCCAATGAAGAAATGACTGTGAATCACTTTCCTCTGCTGTGTACTGTGGATCCCTTTCTACAAAGAGCATCGTACGGGACTCTTAGGAGGGGGAATATATTTTGGAAATGCTTGCTTGGAATTTTTATCAGCTCTGCATTTTAGAAACAGAGATGATCACTGGTCTCATATAGAGTAACCTACTTTTCATAAAATGGAGACCTTTATTAATTAATTTTTCCCTTCCTTCCTTGCATCCATCCTTCCTTCCTTCCTTCCTTCCTTCCTACCCTCCCTCCCTCCCTCTCTCCCTCTTTCTTCCTTCCTTCCTTTCTTCCTTTCTTTCTTTCTTTCTTTCTTTCTTTCTTTCTTTCTTTCTTTCTTTCTTTCTTTCTTTCTTTCTTTCTTTCTTTCTTTCTTTCTCTTAGCAGGACCAGGGTTCAACGACCTTGCACTTGCCAAGCAGGCACTTTGTGACATGGAGCTATGGCGCCAGCCCCTATTTTTTTTTTTTTTTTTTTTCTTTTTGAGACTGCTATGCAGTTCAGACTGGCCTTGAGCTCACTTTTGTAGCCCAGGCTGGTCTCAAACTTGTACCAATCCTCCTGCATTAGCCTCCCAAGTATTGGGATTATAGGTATGAGCCTCTATTAATTAATTTTTCAATAGAAATTCTTTTGATTCTTTTTGGCAGGAGTTTTATATGAAAATAAGTTCTGTGGCAGTAGAGACCTTCTGGGTAACCACTATACCCCAAGAACAAGGCCACAGCTGGTCTATTCACATGCAACACATAATGACTGAATGAGCGCAGAAGTTAATGAAGGAATGAATGCCTTACATAACTATTGGACTTGTGTCATTTTACATTTTATACTACTCTGAAATAGAAAATGTTTCCATAAATATTGACTACATTTTAATTTATCTTTATATTGTTAATTAAATAAATTTATTTTTACTTATTTTTTTCTGTATTAGGACAAGGTCTACTGGGTCTATAGTGTCTCACCATGAAGATCTGACTTATGATTCTCCTGTTTTCAGTCTCCCAAGAGCTGGGATTATAAGTATGCGCTACCATGCCCAGGCTCAATTACCATCTCAGCACACCCCGTGGGCAGGGCTGGCTCGGCCACTGAGCTATCAGGCGGGCCCAAGTTTTTATACTTTGATCCCCTGCCAACATTAAAAAAAACAAACAAAAAACACCATATGTTTTATTCAGTAAAGAGGTGGATAGACACAAGGAAAACACTAATGTTTTCCAATGCCATCAATTTTAATAACGTTCTTGCATTTTCTTTCTCACTATGGAGAAGACGAACCCCAATAAAGGAGTGGCATTGACCAGTGGAGAGACATTTTACCAACGATGAGTGATCTGAAGAAACTACAAATAGGGACAGCTTTTTTTTTTTTTTTTTAAATTAATCTTTATTTGTTTGGTAAAGGGTCTCACTATGCAGCTTGGACTAGTAGTGACCCTCCTGTCTCAGCCTCCCCAGTACTGAGATTACAGTCCTGTGTCACCACACCTAGTTTTTGTACAGCACACCCAGTGGTTTGGGACCAGTATGGCATGTGGTGCCAGGGCTTAAACCTGGGTCCTTGTGTGTGTCAGGCAGGTGCTTAGATGGCTGTTCCTTCCCAGCCCCAGAAACAGCTTTGGACCTTGAGGAATCTATATGTTAACATTTCACGACCAATAGCTTTGTGATTTTCAAAATCTTAAGATTTAACTACAAATTGATTAAAAAATGAATGTGGTCAGATGGTATTATGAATTCCAATTGATATGAAAGCTTAAGACTTTCATAATTTTTATTTACCAAAAGTCCTGGTTTGGGCAGGGGAGATAGCTCAGGGGCACAAGTCCCTGCCTGGAAAGAGCAAGGTCCTGAGTCCGATCCCTGGTTCCACAAAGAAAAAGAAACAAACAAAAAAAAGTCCTGCTTTAAGAAGGACCACAAAGTACATTTCTACTTTCTTCTAAATGCTAGATTAATTCCAAATAATCATTTCTTTTTTGCAAGAGCTCTACTCATTTTTTTCAGGATTAGAGAAATAACTTCTTACATGATTTTTGTTTGTTTTCAGTCTTCTCTATTCAATCTAATCAAATGACACAAAGGCATTTCTTCAGGCCACCCTCAAGTTCATTCAACTCTGGCAGTCAGCACTGCCAGGGAAGGATGGTGAGCGCCCCCATCTGGTGGCCTTAGGCAAAAGCTAGCCAGCTCGCTGATGCATCTTGAAGGAATGGGTGAGTAGGGCTCTGGTGGGAGACCCCTTGGGTGCAAACCATAGGTATTTTACTACCAGCTGCTGTGAGACTTTTACATGCTTTAAAAACTCATCTCCTGCTTAAAAGTTCAGGTGTAAAGAGGAAAACTGATAGTACCATCTTCATAGTACTCTATAAGGAATGCAAAAGGTTATTCATATGATGGACTTAGCAGAATGCCGGGGACATAGTAAGCTTTCAATCCCTATTAGCAGTTATGTTTCATAAAGGACTCAGGAATCTATGAGGAGTTGTATACTATAATACTCAAGGGATGATCTGTATAAATTGCATTTTATTTTTAAAGTTGGTAAAGGATGAACTAAAATATTCAAGTCACTGCTGTGTTCAGTGGGTGCTTCTTGGAATGTATCACACTTACCTCCAATGCTTCATGCTATCTCTACAGCCCACCAGGACATGACCTCATCCTAGAGAAGCATGTGCCTTGGCTTCAGTGAGGAGGATGGAGCTCCTCTTAGCCATGCTCTTGCTGAGTCTCCTGGAAGACCGTCTTACCCATCTGCTCATAGGTTGGTTTTCATGCAAGGAATGCAAGTCACCCTCCTCATCAAAGACAGTCTGAGATTTTTGAACTCACTCTGGACTTCTTATACTAACTACCATTTTTATGTCACATATGTCATAAAATAGCAGCACTGCCTTTTTCTGTGGTTGTCATATTAATTGACTGATAACGATCCATTTCCTGATGGGAATTTCTTAGCTACCTCTTGTCCTTTCAGTAATATCTAGAAATGTGCTTAAAATCAAAACAAAGCCTAGATCTCAATTATGGGTCTGTAGTATACTCTGGTATACTTTGGTATACAAGTCATTTGCCACCTCTAATCTTGGTTGGGATCATTCTGAAAAATCAATAATTACAAATGCTTACTCTTACAGTTGGAACAGGCAGGTCATCTATAGTAAACACTATTTACTGATACGTCATTAACGTTATTAGAGTATTAACTATAAGCTATGTCCTCGGTAGAAAAAGATAAAAGCATATGGCTCTTCACAGGTAGCACTTCCTGCATTCTAATTACTAAACTGGCCTGTATAAGTGGAAAGGAGGCTAGCTGGGGCACCTCACATTTAGAAAATTCTTACAAGCCTGAAAGAACATCATCAGAGGAATTAATGTTTCTAGGACTTTATCATACAGCAGCTATGTTTGTTAGGCACAGTTGCAGGCTAATGAAATAAATGGACAAAACAACAACAAAACCTCTTGATGATGTTCATCCCAGTCCCTAACAGTCCTGGTCTTTTTTTTGGTGGGCATTTCAAAGCACAAAGTTTGAGAAAATCTCTACCAGTGATAACCAACGTAAGCCCCATGGCACACTCATAATCATCATCACTACAGTCCTGCCTCACATAATGACCTGTTCCCTCACATGGTGCTCAGCTCTTGGTAGGCAGGAAATAACATCTTTGTGTCCTCAGTGCTTCATACAATGCCCAATTATAAGGGTGACATTCAATCAATGGTTGAATCATCTATACATTCTCTTATTATTAAGTGGGCCTAGAACTGGAATGAATATTTCACTGTAGTTAATAATAGCTAGAGAAAAGACACAAGTTCTTCCCTCTTCTGCTAATTTTGTCAACTAAGAGAAAGTGGGTGGTGTTTCCAGGGGTTTCAAAGAAACCATATTTGTATTTCATGAGCAGATACCTCCAGGAGGAGATATGTGCCTTGTGGTAAATCCAACTGGGGAAGGAAGAGCTTAGAGAAACTACAGAGAGCCCGGCCCAGTGCTGGCTGTGGCAGAGCAGAGGTCAAGTGTACAGAGAGAATTTGGGCTGGAAATCACAATAGGTGGGGACTACAGGACTCAGGGATGCATTATGCTTGATGAATTCAGATGCTAGGTAATGCTTGTAGCAGAAAGAATTTCAGTATAGAAGTGAAAGGAAAGAAAAAGGTTAGATAGGTGATTTTGTTTCTAAGTAAGAGATTCTATTTTTTTTTTAAAATACGTTTTCAACCAAATGAAATAGGTACAAAGGGGCTAATTAGCCTTCTTTTGGGATTTCGAGATCCCCTTGAAGAAAATTCCTCTGGTTTCATTCCTGTTTGGGTCCTCTCTCCTTTTTCCATCTGTTTTCCCCCTACTCCAGCCCTAATACTGAACACTTTACTTTAATCTTGTCTGCTAAATCTAACCTGTGTGGCTTAGGGAAAATCACTTAGAGTTTCCATCACTTTTCTCCAAGCCATAGAAGAAGGATAACACAGCGACTTGACTCAGAGGAGTAGGGTGTGAATTAACTCCTGTAATTAGCAGTTGTTGTGTTCTGCATATACCAAATGGAAAACCAGAGCCACCATTATGAAGGTGGCCCACGTATGCTCTGCTTCTAAAGCTATACTTGGGAATAACTGCTTGCCAAAGAGCTGACAACTGGAAGTTGCAAACTTTACACAGAAGCAATATTTCCAGTATTTTCCCCAAGCAATCATGAGTAAATTGCTCCCTAGGGGTGGAAATGGTTTCCAGCCAGTTCTGCCTCTTCTGATCTGTGCACCCTGCGAAGCTCAGTCAATGCCAGGTAACTGATCCTTTCTAAGTCTGCTGTTTAGCGCAGATGTAGAATTCAGAATGGTGTAATTTGGACAGGGATGCCATTTCCACAGTGATATGTATTAAAAGCAAATAACTTGTTCTTTGTTCAAAGCAATGGTTATAGAAATATATATTTTTAATTATTCAATAACAAATTCAGTCACTTTTTTTTTAAAATGGAGCAGAGCAAGTCATCATTAACAACACGTTGTGTTTCATTTTTGAAACTTGAAAATATACCCCTCACCACTACAGATAGAAGAAAGTCAAAATTATGACCTAGAAAGCTATATAAGAAAACTTAAAAATAATAGGTTTTAAAAATTGATTTCCTAAATCTTTTATAGAAGGTTTGAGTGCAAAATGCTATGTATAAACTGAATAAACCTATTTTGTATCTTGATAAGAGGCTTATTGAACAAAATATTTCTTACTCTATAAACACCATTGCATTAATTTCCATAAAAGCAGTGTTTTTTTTTTTGAGTCGGGACCACTGTGAATGGTACACAGAACTACACTGATGTACCGCATTATTTGGGGGAATAAAAGGGAGGCTGCCCCTCTGTACAAAGAGTGAGTCACCAACACTGACTTTCATGGGTCAAGGTGTTAGCTCCCAAAGGATGCCTGGAGCTGCAGCTGTGCCTTCTGGGAGCTAGCCTGGAAGAGCAGAGCTCAGTTGCAGGCTGGGAGCCTAGTTGGAAGAAGAGATTTTCACCTTATTTTTCTTTAGGTCCCTGAGGCAAGAGCCTAGAACTACAAAGTTGCTTTGCAAGTGTTTTCATCACACACAAGAACGCACCCCCCCCCCCAAAAAAAAAGCATGACCATATACAAATTAGAGCAACATCCCTAGGCCTGGCATATTAGAAGGGGTGGGGGAGGCAGAATACACTGGGAGATCTTGTTGAACTAGTTGGGGACAAAGGTGACATTTAAAAATTGTCTACTTTCTGCACAAAAAATGGTATTGTATCAGGGTGGCCTTTTTTTTTTTTTTTTTTGGCAAAAGACTTAATTCTGAGCTTGGCAGAGGAGACCCTGTGAGGAGGCCGGTTGGCTCTGCAGGGTGCGTGTCATCTTCAGGACTGGTAAGAAGGCAATTTCTAAATCATTTTAAAAGAATGCCATAGGGCTGACCAGATAGCTTGGCAGATTAAAGCTCCTGCTTAGGGAGACACAGCGCCTGGGGTTCAATGCCAGACATGCTGTGCCAGCCCCACCCCCAGGGCGTCCTGAGATAGTGGCTAAGACTGGGTGTGGTGGTGCACGCCTATAATCCCAGTATTGGATTACAGCTGAAAACAGGAGGACCATGGTGAGTCTGATCTGTGTAGTGAGACCTTATAGACACTGTACTGAATACATTAAAATAATAATAATAATAATAATAATAATAATAATAATAATAATGTCATGGCTCTGGAGAATAAATAATTTTGTATAAAAATTGAGTTCACGCTTAAGATTACTGTTTGTTAGGTTGTTTGCTATAAGAATCATCGTGTACATGTGCACCTGAGAATTCACAGAAGATGGGCCAGTTTAGGGGAATCATGAACTTATTCGCATCATTGCTACAGCCCCAATAGAGAAACATTTCATATTCAATCCACTGGAGATCACAGTGGTAAATTATCTGATGGATTTATCTTTGCTGATGTTGAATGAATATGGAAAGGAATTAAATGTGTATTTGCAGTTGATAAACATTCAACATAAATTATACATTTAAATTTCACTTATTAGTCAGGGACTAGAGAAAGCAGGAATTTCGTTGCATATGAACTGTTGTTCAGATTGAAGGATTATCAGTTTCCTAAAAAAGGTATGTATACCAATTGTAAGATTAAAATCTATTTCTAGCTTAAGTCACTACATGGGTGTAGTAAAAGTTTCAGGAAGGCAAAGTACAGTGCATCCTGGGGACTATGTAGTTTGTTGCTTACATTCCCAACTGATCTGATAGTGTCGTAAAGCACATTATATTGCTAATAACAACTTTCTATCCTTTGACAACTTGTAAGAATACCATAGCTGCCATGCAAAATTTTCAGTCGTATTTATGTCTCGATGAAAGACTTGGTTCAGTCTTTTCATATTAGCATGCAAAACAGGATCCATGATATTGTCTAACCATATAATGATTCCAAAAATTTTCACAGAAATTAATGGTGATAATGTAATTCCAGAAAGTTGCCACTCTGTATGTAGAAATATATTGGCAATAAAAACCAGTCACTGTATGTCTTTCCCCAATAGGGGATCTCTCACTTTTCTCTGATTTTTAAAGGCTTCAGATCAATAACTGGAGTGACATTATTAACAGCTCCCTCAACACCTTGGCCAGCACTAATATTAAATCCATTACACCTTCTGTTTGACATTTGCAGTACAGCAGAAAGTGCTGTAGATACAGTCACATTGTCTGGGGACTGAGGTTGGATGTGAGGTTAGCAAGATGGTTTCCCTTGCCTAACTTCTAAATTCACCTCATTGATGGGAAACTTGAACTAGTACAAAAACCCCCCTATTCCTTAGTTATATGCTAGATGGTACATAATTTGCCCAAATGAGTGAAAGCATATCTCATATAGTTTTTAAATAAAATGTTGATCTGATCCTTGTTATTCCTTATTGTTATTCCTAGTCATTTATTCTTATTACATTACTTATTGTGAAACTTATCTAATGAAATCAAAAGGTTATGCCCTTGTTCCTATAGAGTCACAAGCTGATCAAATTCACCATGCCATAGATGTATAAGGAGAAAATGCAGATTATTTCCATTTAAATTTTGCTTGCTTTTAAGGCATTCAGAACATGGAATAGCCATCCTAGCGTAAGGGTTATGCTACCATAACAATTTTCTTTTTTTAAAAAAAAATCATGTGGTACATGGTTTTGCTACACAGCTCAGACTCTTAGTGATCCTCCTGTCTCAGCTTCCCCAGTGCTGGGATTACAGGCATGCACTACCACATCTGGTTTTAGTGGCTGGCATTATGGCATGGCATGTAGGGATCAAACCTGGGTTCTTGCACTTGTCAGACAGGCAGGTTCTTAGACCACTGAGCTATTTCCCTGGCCCCCATAAGGATTTTCTTAATCCTATAAAGCACACTGGATTCTGCCTAAACCTAGATAAAATATGAAAACATATTCTAGATAATCACTGGGTCAAGCATGTTGCCAGTCACACAAGGTGCTGTCTCATACCTTTGCCAGACTGTCTAAATTCTGATGCAGTATTGATTTCTACTCATATGAGCTCATACTCATCCCCTAAGCTGCAAGAATTCCTTATCCTAGCTGAATTCTCTCAAAAGTGGGGCCCAGGAATGCTACTTCTGATGATGGTCCTACAATAGAGGCTAATTGTGAGTTAGTGGGAAACAAGCCACAGGAGATAGGGAATTTCATCTTGAAGAGAGAAATACAAAAGGAAAGAGGTGTCTCTGAGGTTATATGGGAAAAAAAATCCCAGCAAAACACTTTACCAGATCTTATTTAGTAAAACATACCAGATCCCCAAAGATCCACTGTTTGTAATTGGAAAGGCTATAATGGAACATATATATAAACAATCACTATTTCTAGGTTATAAGACACTGAATCTTTTTTCCTAATTTTTCACAATGAATACAAATTTATTTTACAATTGAAAAAATGCTATTTTATTAAGAAGGAATAAAGTCACTAATTTTATAACTTAAAGGAAATTACTTTCTTTTTCTTCTTTTTTTTGGTTTGCAGGACCAGGCATTGAACTCAGGCCCTTATGCTTATCAAGCAAGCACTTATTTTTCTGAGCTATTTTCTTGGCCCCAAGGAAATTACTTTGTCTTCAAAATTGTTAGAGTTCCTCCAGGATTTCTTCAGAGTGCTGCTTTTTCTGTTTATTAAGATTTAAAAGATACAGCATTAAGATTTATGAAAAAAATGAGGATAGTATTCCTAACCCCAGCATTGCAGAATCATTAGGAATAGTGAAAAGATATAAGCACATCTATAGCAAGAAAATGAGCCATCCAGATGACCTTGTCAGAGAGGCTGTGCTTCTCATATTGCCTGCAGGAAGAGAGAAATGGCTTCCTGAAGAACGTCAAAGAGCCGGATGCTCACATCCACCCCTGCATAGATCCTCTAGAACTTCATAAAATTGTAAATAAGGCCACTCATTTATTTTTCTAATACTTGAGAGTTTTCTAAAATAAACAACGTATTTATTTAACCAGTAATCTGTGCAAAATATTTATTTGAGTTCACTGTCAATTCAACAGACCCCCAACCCCCATCTTGAGGCCAATTTAAGACAAGACAATCATAGGTCTGGCAGTTCAAAGAAATAGAATTCCTATTATGGTGCAGTATCACTGCCTCTTATCTGGTTTAGTCACTTATTTCTTTTTATCATAATGCCAAATGTTATTTAGATTTCAGTCATTTAGTAATGCTACACTGAACACATCAGGACTTCTAAAGAATTCCATACCTACTAGTCCTTTCATTTTCATAATAACCATATATCAATATCACCTTTCTAACCAAATTACACTGGCATGTAAAAAAGGAATCTCTGTTTTATCAGAGTTTAAGAGATTATAAAACACTGAACAACAGTCTTCAAATGTTCCTTCATGTTATTAAGAATTAGGAAATCTTGTTAAAATTCTTTCAGCTTTTAAGAAACATAAGCAGCTTTGGGATGTAGTGCCTGACATGAACTTTTAAAGTAATTCCCTTGGAGCAATCATCTGCATTTGTGCAGATATTTCCTTCAAGGTAGCACCCTATGCTGCTTCCTAGTATTTGAGCAGTCAATCTAATTGCTTTCTTTCTTGTACCAGAGATTGAAAGGAACCAATACTGCAGACTTTGAGGACTCAGACAACTTGGCTTTCTCTAGCAGTGAGCACCTCACTTGCTATCAAGGAAGAAAGCCCTTTTCTATGCAAGTATAGCTAATGAGTCTCAGTTGTTAAGGGACATAGAGAGCAGAGTTTTAAATTTTCCCAGATCGGATGGTGGGGGAGCAGAGAAGGAAGCACAAATAAATGTATAGTACCTTTTTTTTGTGTATTTTTAGTTCAGGGTCGATAGGGTCTCACTACACAGATTGGACTCATAGTGATCCTCCTGTTTTTAGCCCTCCAAATGCTGGGATTATAAGCATGTGCCACCACGTCCAGTATCATTTGCTGGGGTGGGGCTGGCATGGAACACTGGGTATTGAACTCCAATCCCTGCATATGCCTAAGCAGGTGCTTTAGTCTGCTGAGCTATCTGGCTGGCCCAAATGTATAGTACCTTGTAATCATACTTTAATGATAAATGATAGAGTAAAGGACAGATGTACAAGTCAAACATGCTCTGTTATCCAGACCTGATCACAGGTAAGAGCTGAGTTCTGACCTAGAGATGTGCAGTGTACTTTCATAAATGCACGGGATTTACCAGAGTTCTAATATCAATACAGTCACATGCTTTTGGTGTATTATTTTGTTTCTAGCCTAGAATATCTCAAAAGAACTGGTTTATAGACTATGGATTTCTTTGGTCCCAAAGTCTCTGCCAAAGGACAGGTTGTCTTCAGTTCTGTGTTTGGAGACACACCAAGTTCCATCCTTATCAACAACATGATCTGGTTTCCAGCAGTACCTAACCCATTCTTAAAGTGCATTCATGGAAGCACAGGCTCCTATACTGACAATGATGACAATCCTTCTGCTTTGTATGGAGCATCAATGCCTAGAGGGCTATATGTAGTTCATAGCAGATAGAGGGTCACCAACAAACTGAAGCTTAGCAATCAAACCCTGACCCCTGCGCTTGCCTAAGCAAGTGCCTAGTCCGCTGAGCTGTCTTGCTGGCCCTTAAACTTAAATTCTTTCAGTGATCATATTTGAGTCATGAGAAAGGAAGGGGACTCAGTCCAACTCCAGAATGAAGGAGTAGAAAGTGTTTTCATTGCTGCTTTTCAAATATGCCCAAATATGAATGACCTAATGACTAAACACGGTTTCAGTGATCTCACTGACCTATCTATTCCGTAAAGTCTGGGAGCTATGGCACAAAAATATATGACCTCCCCCTGAACAAAGTTATTTTCACTTTCAAAGGGTAAAAAAAAAGAATAGACTTAAATATTTTCTTTTCTCATGCATGCGGCTAACTGAAGGAGGATGCTTGCCAAAGCTACAGAATAATGAATGCCCAAGGAATAGCAGTTACTTCCATCAGGAAACATAAATTGCTTCTAGCTGAAGTTAAAGGACTTCCAAAAGAAGCAAATATGGTTTTTTCCTTCTGTATGAGCAAACATATTGTGATTATTGTAGTCAGGCCGAATTGTCTTGAAATATGTGGAGTTATTTTAATATTAACCTCAACACAGTATTTTTCCAGTTTTCCTCCTCATAAAATACATTTATATTGTGAATCTGTTTTAAAACAACAGAGCAAGTAAAGTACAAGCATCCTTGAAGAGTGCAAAAATAATTTCCCAAGTAAGCAAATAAAACTTTGCACATCAAATCAGGCCTTGATTCATTAAAAATCTTAAACTTCTCATGAGAAAAATTAACATTTAAACCACTGCTGCTTGGCCAAGCACTCCACCACACAAGAATATGAAATATCTCCTCTAAAAAAGTACAAAAAGGACAAAACCACAAATGTGGAACTTCAATTAATTTAAAGCCCCAATCAGCAAAGAATAAATCCTTCGCAGATCTAATTACCAGCGCTCTCGGAAGACCCAGGCCGACCAGCCAATCTTCCCCGTGTTTGAACAGCTTGATGAACTAGGGGACTGATGGATATCAAGTCATTTTGTTTAATTTATAAATGGATTTTCCCCTAATACTTAAATTATCATCAGTACAACACAATGAAAATGGGAACATTCTGAATGCAAAGTCTATAAGTGTCCTGGAAGGAATCCCAATGAGGAATGTCACCTCTGTTCATTCCTCTATACAATTGATCTAATTAAATACTGAGGGTGGAAAGGCAGTTTAAAATGTAGCCATTTCTGTTTTCTTTTTAGCCTTAATTTATCTGTTCACATCTTTCAAGTACCATCTGACGCTTAAAGAAAAAAAAAAATAAGAAAGAAACCAAGATTTCTACAAATCCCTAGTACTTTTAATTCTCTACTAGCTAATATTCAAAATGTTTCTGCCACAGATTCTACCTAATAATAAATAAATGCCTTGCATTTAGCCATAGTAACACTGAAAGGAAAAAAATTCTCTGAATTCAAAGCTTTTCCTCCAGTAATTTGAAAGACAAACTAAAGGAACTAGTACTTTCTATATGTATTGTCTGACTGAAATTAGATCTCTGGATTATGCTCATTAAAATGTCTCCTTATTTTCAAATCTCTTCTTTATTTAATTACTGCGTGGGACCAAAAGCTGCATGGAATTGTTAAATACCCTTACACCTATTTATAGTCTCTTCACACACGGGTACCTTGAGCACACACGTTCAGCAAAGGTCCTCCCACCAACCCTCACGTTGGGTTGCAATTCCCACCTGGCTCAGGGGTCTCTGACTGAGAGGAAGAAGATGCTGAGCTGGCTCCATCCTCCGCGGTGCCCTGTGAGAGGAGACCCCGCCCAGGTGGGAGCTTCATGCCCAGCTGCTCTGCCATCTCCACGTGGTCCCCCGGGTGGACATAGTCAAAGACACTGCTGCCTGTCAGCTCTACCTGGAGAGGGAAGAGAAATGGTGGAAAGACAGGTGTCATAGGCTTTTTCGTGTTCAAATTCAGTACCACAGTGATTCAGATTCTGAGCAGAAAAGGAAATACACGCAGGTCCCAGAAGCAATCCCCATTCTAAATCTTCATTTTGAAATGCCTCAGGATTTTTGAAAGAGAGTTTTTTTTTTTTAAACATATATTTACTTAGAAATTGTTTAGCCCTGTGTTTTTCTCTTTATACACTGTTGTTTGCATAAAGCCAAAACATTCTGTGAAATGTGCATGCATCTACCTTGCACTCAGATGTTTTATCCACGCATCATCAAGTACTTGTATGTTTGGTGTCAACTTGATGATTGACTGAATTCTACAGTCTTTTTATTGAAAAGTTCGGGCTTTGTATAAAAACTACGGAAACAGCCAGAGCTAGCAGATGAGTATTTTCCTTAAAATACGGTGATCTGCAAGATGTTTTTATACATATCTTATTTCTATGTGAATTTAAGTGTAAGAACTGCTGCTTACAAATATATGCAAAGGCACAATGCTTTCATTAAATATTACTCATTAGCTCTGTAATCATATGGAGAATTTTCCATGCAGAAGAGGTCAGCTGGGGTCTGAAGCAACCATTTTTTTTCTGCTGGTATCAGCTTGTTTTGCCCTCTGTCTAATAAAATACATGGTACAAATCTCCTTGAGGGCTTTTTAGGCAGTGTTTTATTTTGTGTACTCTGTGAGTGAGGGAGCTTCGCAGTGTAGAGGGTGCACATAGGCAATCCGAGCCAAGGCTCTGCCTGTTTCTGGGCTGGCACACCTGAACCCTGCGTTTGAGCCACAAGCTGTCTCAGGGGCAGATGTTGCTGGCAAGGAGAGGCCCTGCCTCTGTACTCTTCTAATATTCTTTTATCTGCTGCTAAGAAGAGCACTAATGCTGCTACCATAATGTACTTAGGCTATAGGTATTACCACAGGGAGAGGTGCGTTAGCAATAGGACAAGGAAAAGCTTTTCCCTGGGTCACTAATGGGTTTTCTAGTCTTTTGAAGCCTAATGATCTCTAGCCTGCTCTGAGGGGCCATGGAAGCTGCCAAAACACCACAGTGTCACAAATTTCTTGGTTGCTATTTACCTAGCCCCCTTGCTACCTCTTCTTTTCCTCTGACCTCCAAATTTAGCCTGAGTGCCTGTGCTGTCTCGCTTGCCGAGGAGGAAAGCTGGCTGCGAGCGAGCTGTCACAGACCCCGAAATACTCAGAGCAATTATTCTCCTCAGAACTCCAAGTCCCGGTAAGATGATCACATCTACTCCCAGACACTATTTGATTAAAATCTTAACAGGCTACACATCTTCAACATCTATCAATTAACAGAGGTACAGCCAGAAGAAGAAGAGGCTAAATTCAGCTTGGTTAATAGCTGTTTCTGAAAAAAAGCTCACAACTTTTACTGAAAATGAGGTACTTTCTCTTCCTATTAAATTACGGTCTTCACTCCTGACTATATCATTTTACAATACCTATTTCCTCTACTTGGTATTGTTACAGGGTACATCGGGATTCACACTGATCAGCTCCTACCCTCTGGGAGGGGGGGATTACACGGAAATAATCCCTTTAATGTGCGCCTTGCCTCTAAGCACTTCACACAGCAATAAATGGGTAAACTGACTTTGAGCAATTAAGAAATTAAATGAAACTAATAAAATGTGTGTTTTAATATTTCTTGATGGTTATTTTGTTTGGGGATTAGTGAATATGAGGAAGTCGCTCATTTTACATTGAACCCAATTACAGCACTTTAATAAATATTTTTTGTCACTCTTCTCCAACTCTAATGCTTTACTTTGATACTTCAATATTCCTTTTGGTACAGATTACAGATTGCAATAAGATGACACATGGGAGATTAAACAGGCTTTTTACAGGGTGCTGGGTATTGAGTATTCACGTAAGCCAGTCTCCCTGTGAAGAGCAAGGGGCTACTATTTCTCCTGAAGTGTTTGGAAGTCCAGGCACTTTTATTACCTGGCAATAACATCCTGAGTGGAGCACAAGTAGACCAAAATGAAGTCACAATGTGCCATACTGTGTTTCGGCACAGGAAGGGCATTCTCTTGCAGTGTGCTCCTGGGATTCCCCACCCAGCTACCTCAAAGCCAAACACTGATGGGGAGGCTGGTATTGAGAATGCAACATGGTCACAGTCTCTGCGTCTCTCCGACAACCCAGTGGAGTGCAAGGCATGGCTACTTGGACTAATAACTTGTCTTCGATATGAGAATCTTTTCCTCTTCAGTTGTGTGACCCTGGACAACTCAAAACGTCCCTGGGCTTCATTTATCTATTCTGAAACTTGTGCAACTGCCATTCTTTTTGTTATTGTTGTTGTTATGATTACAGCAGCAGCTGTGATTTACTAAAAGCTTATTTTTTTCAGACACTTTTTCCTAGGTGGCACACTTTTTACATATATGGCACTATGGGCATGGCCACAGACTTCCCTTGAGTTGCTCTTGACAATGGTGCTAATGCATTGGCCCCAAGAACTGGGATGGAAACAAGAGTTGCTTCACTTGGCCCACAGCCTAATTTTGAAAAATTCACTGAAACTGCAGAGGAAATCATTTCATGAGAAATAAGTGCTCCAAAATGCTTGTCTTGTTGCTGTTTGTTGCGTGACACTAACAAATGTACATCCCCTTGTAAGCTGAGTATTTGCCAACACTTTGGGACATCACCTGGGGGTACTGGCCTGATATGTATTTTGAGCCTCAGTTACAAAGATAACACTATTAACAGCTGTCTACTGTGCTGTCTACTGTGGGCAGATATTTTCTGGGCTTTGCTTTGATGAATCCTGCTAACAATCATTTGAGTTGTTCTGTTCGTCCTCATTTCAGAGAAGATCTGAAATACTGGAAAAGGCCAAAGGAAGAAGTAGAATTTGGGCCAAGGCAGCTGGTTCATGCTGTTGACTCCCAGGTGGGAGTGTCTTTAGCCACAGAGGCTGAGCAGGGAGCTCTGAGCTCCTCTACCCTTCAGCCCTACTCTTACCATGGAGGAGAACTGTGGCCACTGAAGTCAGGAAGCTGAGGCAGGGGGTCTGCCAGATGCTTTGCCACCCGATTCTTGGACCAAAGAATATGCAAAAGGAGGTGTTGTGAACCAAACCAGGTATGGGGGCAGATGGAAGTCTACCTGCAGCCATCATCACCACAATTTCAGCATTTGTCACACTGCTTACATGTTACTGAGTTAAACTTTAGAGCTGGACAAGAATGGAGATACCATCTATTACCAGTCCATATTTAATCGTTGAAAGCTCCACCATGCTAAGATGTTACAATGTGTTTGCAAACTTTTCCAGCTGTTTAAGCGTTAGTAGTAGAAGCCTATGAGCCCAGATGGCTGTTAGTCCCCTACATTTGTCATTTAGCCCTTGTCTGTTTTCTTTTCTTCTCATACTCTGATGAAGGTGAACTAGGTAAAGCACACTGAATTTATGTTTCCTACCACTAAATTCTGGAACAAAAAGTAGACTATAGAAAGTAAGACAGGCCAGATATGATGGTGTGCACCTGTAATCATGTACTCCGGAGGCTAAGGCAGGAGGATTGCTATAAATTCAAGGCCATGCTGGGCTATATAGTGAGTTTAGAGTCATCTTGAATGACATAGTTAAGACTCTGTCTCAAAAGCAAAAACAACAACCCCCTTCCCGCCAAACTAAGGAGTTTTTTACTTGCTGAGCAAAATTTTCTTAAAAAACAAAACAATAGCAACAACAAAAAACAAATAATAAATAGAACTCCAGGCCTGTGGTAATGTAGCTCCAAATCCTCAGGTCCCAAAGCTTGCTCATGGATTACTTGCCTTTGGGTGGGTGGGGCTACAACGTTTGCTGGATGAGTAAAGAATGAGTATCTAGGCCTGAAAAAAATTGCTTCATCATTGATCGAGACAGTTTAAGTGGGTGTTTAAATCTTATTGGTGACATTATTGTTGTAGATTTACTTTGTAAAATTAATTGCAATATATCATCATAATGTATTAATTTTGAATTGTAAAATGGTCCCACAAAAATTGTTTCCTAGCTATCTTTTGAAGTCACCAACAGTAGAAATTTATTTTTATTTATTTTTATTTTTTATTTTTTTGTCTTTTTGAGACAAGATTTCACTATGCAGTTCAGTCTGGCGTTGAGCTCATTTTTTGTGGCCCAGACTGGTCTCGAACTCACACTGATCCTCCTGCCTCAGCCTACCAAGTGCTGGGATTACAGGTGTGCGCCACCACGCCCAGCAACAGTAGAAATTTAGATAAATTTCATTTGCTGTTAACTATAGATCCTATTTTTAGGCCCTCATTATGTTGTCCACAAAGAAAAAAAAAAAATCCAGCTTTTTCCCTCAATTGCGTGTTCTAATTTGTGGAAATTGCATTCTAGAGAATCTCTTAGTTTCACAGTAAACTCAATCTCTCTAGATGATAGTTTTTTAAAAAGTTTATTAAAATAAAAACACAGACCTTTGGAAAGGTTTGCCCAGGACAAAATGAAGAAAAACACAAAACTATTTCCAGGTCCAATTTGACTCCAAATAGCAACACTAACAGAGACAGGGCTCTCATGTGTTGCTTAGTGTGTTACAAAAGAGGAGAAAATGCATCAGGAATGACAGATAGGCACCAGTCAAAAGCAATCCCATCCAGAAGCAGCATTGTGTTTCATCCCCACGCAGTGCTACTATAGAGCCCTGCAGGACCAACCCCAGACACAAGTGTCATCTAGTACCAGTTAGAGCCCAGCTCATAGGTGCGGCCCTCCTCAAATGTATTTCACAATCTGCAAGTTTGCCTGTGATCAGCACACTAGGCACAGTTGATTTGGCAACTCTGTAGTTTCCTAGAAAAAATGTAAATATATTATAAGTGGTTTGAGTTGACTTTTCCATGTCAGGTCATTGTACCCTGCTGGTAGATAGGACGGGGAACTAATTTGTCTTTTCATACATCAAGCAAGCATGTCAATAGCCTTTGCCTGGCCTCCTGCAGTGAGCAATACTTGTTAACTATGGCAATGTACTAACAGTGCAACTGACTGAATTCAGTGCCTCTTTGATTGAAAAGGTTTGGTACAAATGAAGAACACACAGTGATATTGTAAGTCATCTCAATTTTGGAACCACTCAGGAGGGTACTTTTATGAAGAAAGAACTTAAACTATCTTAAGCTATTTGTTTCTTTAAAAGTATTTCAGTTTTAGGAGTTATATGGAATTGATTTTTATCACCTAAAAAAGATCCTTCAAAATCTACCATGTAAGATATAATGCCTCAAACATTTTTTTTTTTTTTTTTGTAAGATGGTGTTTTGTTTTTGCTAATTTCTTAAGGGCATCAAGGGCATAGAGAGACTGAAAGTACCCTTGGTTAAGTCCTTTTTCTGGGGCTTTTTCAGTCAGGCCTGTTCCTACACCAATGTCAGCAATATTGGAGGTGAAGGTCATTGCCAAGAGAGGACTATGTTGGTGGTAAGGGCCTTGGAAGTCTAACTCTCAGGAAGGGCTTTCATGTCTACCAAGAGGCTCTGACATCCTGGTTAGACAATCCTGACCCTGGATAAGGTACCAATTCTATTTCAACACAGCAGGTTAGGATTTATAGGGTCTTTTTTTTTTCATTTTTTTGGGGGGTGTCACATTTATGTTATTGAAGGATAATAAAGTGATAAGAAAATAAAATATAATATGATCTGATAGCTTGATTAGCATAGGTTTTCTTTGGATTTACTGGTATCTTAATGCCATCTTCACAACTTCCTACATATTACAGAAAACTGTACTGAATATTTATGAACTGTTTTGACAGAAACTTGATGTTCTTTACTGCTCTGTCTCATTCTATGTATTTGCTGACTTATCTGAAGAAAAACGCATAAAAGCACCGGGTCTGTTACAGAAATACATGTATAAATTAGTAGAACAAGAATAAAGAAAGGCTCTATATCAGAACGAGGAGGTAGAATGAAAAATCTTTTCCGTGTCATCAAATAAGAAAATGAACCTACTTGCTTTTTACAGATACATTAACAGAGCTTTCCCTTAGAAGAATCTGAGTTAAAAGACCCCACATCATGTGTTTATCTTCAGAAATAAACAGTTTGATTCCTATGGGAATGAGTTGGGCCAACTGCATTTTATTTATTTATTTTTATATGTGTACTTTTCTATAACCCTGGGAGTATCTGACTGGAGAATCTGCAACAATAGCTTCCATGACACATTGCATATCCAGTCCTGAACTTACATCAGCAAGTGCCCGCAGATAAGTTCAGGGCATTTCTTCCTTCTCAGAGAAGAAGAAAGAAAAGGCAGACTGCAGGAGAAATTGAATGAAAGAGCAAATGTAACAAATTACATAGACTGATCCAGACTTGGTCACATTCATTTGGCACAATACATCTATCTATGTGACTATCTTTTCCAACAGGAGCATGGGCTAGCAATAAAAGTGATTGCTAAATACTAAAAAAAAATTAGACATATCATTCTACATGCCTAGATGATAACTGAACTTGTTTAAATGTTTATAGAAAATAAAATATGGCATTTTAAACTGTATGAGTTCTCTCCATGTTTTTCCTCCAAAATATATATTATGTGTTATATTGAAAGTTTTCTTGTAATCTTGGTTTAATAATATCGTTATCACAATGTGTTATGAAAATAGTGACTTTAGAATAGTTTTGGTATGCCAATATTTGTTTCCTTTCATTAAGTGATACTAATTGAAAGAAGAACCTGGAGAATCCCTTAATATATGACATCACAGGAATGAATCCAGGGATTTGTGAAAGTGACTAAATCACTTAAATTTAAAACCTTGTTTTACAAGGTTCCTATAGTTGTAAAGTTTTAAAGTGTCTGAAGGGCAGGAGAGGCCAACTTTTTGGTATTTATCACAGTGCTGTTGATAAGAAGATGCTGTTCGAGGTTACATCAGAGTGGAAAGTGAAATGATGCCAAGAAGGATGCATTAACAATCTCTAAAGTAACTGAAGTCAATCTCTCTTTTCTGAAGATCAAACGAATAGTAAGATGTCACTTTCAAAGCTTCTTTATTACCTTGGTAGTAAGGAGACCAACCAACATAAAATACATGATATTGGTATAGTTAATCCATTATCCTCAAAATTTGCATGGTTCAATATTTGTCATTTAAATTTGGATCTACATTGAGATGCATGCTATGCAACAGCCAGACTTAAGTATCAATATGTCTCAATTTTTGTTTTTTATTATTCTTAGAGTTAAGTTTGTCCTCTTTTTTCTTTTGATTACCTGAACAAGAAAAATGGGAAGTGCTTGTTAAGATTTAAATTTAAATCTTTATCTGATTCTTAACAGCCTCTTTATTTTTGAGAAACATAACTCACTACTAGGTAATCTGTAATAAGTTTAGAGGGACTTTTCCATTTGGTTTTTGCAAGTTACACAAGTGTGATTTTATTTTATTCACAGTGTAACAGAAGGGTTTATCTGGCTAAAACTTTGGTTGTGGTTAATGCACAAAATAATAAATACTACAATGCAAGGAATGATAGTTAATCATTCCTGATTGTTTTTCAAGGGGCTACTTCATGAAGATTAATGACATCACAGGAGCTTAGTCACACAAAGCAGTAAAACCAGCAAGGTTTAATAAAGATTATTTGTCTGTACACCTCATGAATCCTTTATGTTTAAGAGAAAGCTCATCAGAAGGAGGCTCTGGCTTGGCTGACATCTTGCTTTCTTAAACTGGAACATTATGCCAAAGCGGCCTTATTTGAAATAACTGGCTGTCTCTTTCCACATTGCTGTGAGGGTTCCTAAGAAAACTCAATGAAGAAAGCCACGAAGTATTACTACACTATTCTGGCCACTGTAGAAAATGAGTGATTAGCCTATGTCAAGGAACAGATCAAGGAGGAGTGAAATTCTCTGTGTTGCAACTAATTGTTGACCTTTCTTTTTTTTTAGAATTTTATTTTTATTTATTTATTTTTTTCTTGTTTCAGAACTTTTGTTTGTTTATCCATTTCTATGGCCGGCTCAGCCTGCCCTCAGGGCAGGGCTGGTGCAGCATGTGGTGCCAGGGGATTGAACCAAGGTTCCTGCAGCCCCCTGTAGGCACTTTAGACCACTGAGCCAGGCCCTAATTGTTGACCTTTCCCTGTTGATATTTTAAAGCAAATCTTGGAAGCTACTGAATATGGTGTGGGCCCTGTGGCCCCGATGCAGAATTTACTTCTACTGAATTACCATAAGAAAAAGGCCTGTGTACTGCTATTTTATTTCACTGATTGTAGCTACTAACTGGTAGTGTTTGAGGTTACTTTCTATGAAACAAATCAATACCCTAAGCACTCTCTAGGTGCTATTTTAAAGGAATAAGTTAAATTCACAACTGTTTAATAACAGACTGTGAGTTACTCTTGCTATAATAGAGAATGTAAATAGAACTGGCAAGTAGAGAAAATTGGTCAAAAGAAATGAGGCATTCCAGAGGCAGTGTGTACGTGTGTGTGTGTGTGTGTGTGTGTGTGTGTGTGTGTTTTCCTAAAACCTTTTGTAGGGAAGTTGAGTAGTGGTGGGGAAGCAACCCCCTTTGAGACACTGATGTTGTGTCACCTCAGAAAAATGCTTTAGGTACATACATATAATTTGGCATTTCATTTCAGAGATTTTTAGACACTGATGCTGTCTCTTCATGAATATTCTCAAGAGCCATGCTACCTAGTATAGTAGCAAAAGCTAACTTCTACTACTGATAAGCTGGTCCCTGGGCTTGCTTAAGCAGGCACTTACTCCGCTGAGCTATCTTACCAGTCCTTTTATTTGCTTTTAATCTCTGAACTGAAGTACCTGAAAAAAATTTAATCATGCATGTAGTATGCAATGATTCTGTTGGACACTGCTGCTCTAGAGCTAAAAATCCTTGAAGAAGAAGGTAAAGTACTAGAATATCATGAAGGTAAAAGAATGCGAAAAGAGGTATATGAGAAAAAGATATAACATAAACACAGGCGTGTCCTTTAGCATAAAACAACTGAGATTGTAGATTTAACGTATCATCTGATCTAATATTATTTATTCTTTGAAGGACTACCTTTGGGGTTATATAGATAAAAAAAAATTAACTTTAGCACCTTCCCTTCCCCCAAGGAGGCTGCAACCTATTTAGAAGAGATAAGACAAAAGTAAAATCAAATAATATGACAACATGATATTATTATTACTGAGCTGTGACCTGAGCATTTTAGATCACAAGTACTCACATTTCTCTAGACCCCTTTGGGATTTCCTTAAAATGCAGAGTCATAGACTCCCAGGCAGTACAGCTCCATCAATCTAAGGCAGAGTGCAAGTTTCTGTATTGTAAAGAAGAATTTTAATAATACAGATAGGTTAATTCATGGTCCACAGTAGTATGGATGTGTGCAGTGTTGAACCAAAAGTGTCTGGGACAGCAATTCCCATTCTGGTCCCACACAGAAAGGAGAATGAGAAAAGATATTTGGCTTGGTTAAAATATAGATGTTGGGCCAGCCAAATAGCTCATTGGATTAGAGTGCCTTAAAGCACCTGCAAGCAGGAGCAGGGGTCAGAGATTGGATCCTGGGGCCTGGCTGTGCAGGCCCCACCCCCAGTGCATGCTGCTGAGAGAGCAATTGAGACTGAATGTGGTGGCGTGCGCTGGTAATCTCAGCTCTTGGGAGGCTTTAAGCAGAGGGATCACTACAAAGCTGATCTAGTAGTAAGACCCTGAATGCCCTGTAGATCTTTCCATAAAATACAAAAAAAAGAAGAAAAAGAGAGAGAGAGAAACAAAGAAAGAAAGGAAAGAAAGAAAGAAAGAAAGAAAGAAAGAAAGAAAGAAAGAAAGAAAGAAAGAAAGAAAGAAAGATGGCTGATATCTAAGACATAGTAGTAGTGGTGTACTCGACTATTCCTGGATGATACTGTAACTTTTGGAAAGGACTTGGTAGAGACTCAGTAAACACCAAGGGATTGACACTATCCAAAGAAGATGGGTCTATGCTACTTTTGATTAATTATCCCTACATTTTAAAATTCCATTTATTGGCTATAATCATTTATAGCAAATGTCATTGTCTCACTTTTTTCACAAGTTTTGCACCTCAGAAACAATTGTTTTGATGAAGATATGGGTTGAAAAACTTGCCACACTGAGAATCTCTTTTTGTTCTGCATATATAAGTCCTGGGTCCAAGACTCTCATCTCATTTGTCCCCATGTATGACACACTCAAACGAACTCAGCATATCATGGATGAGCTTTATTCCCCAAACATGACCACAAAATTCAAGGTGCACTTTGAAATTTTTAATCTAGTTTCTTCCTTGTTTTTATCATCACAGTAAACTTATTTGTTGTCTTTCTACCTGGTGAAATATCCATCGACAGTGATGTGACATAGTTGTTCTTCTCAGGACAGATAGAAAGAGCTTAGAAGTGCTTTAGAGGTTATCCTTTCACTTTGGCATACATAAAACATTAAATTATGTAATCTACTATTCTAAAACCTCATTGCTCTATACTTTTGTATGCTATCTACTGATGGTGGTATACCTTAGTAACACTTTTTGAAAACTTTGTTCAAGGTTGTACCCAGCTACTGTGAGCCCTTCTACCATGAAACACACATTTGAGAATAGCCAGATACAGTATGCTGCTTTATGGTTTTAATTTACCACTTTTTTTAGTAAAGCTTTATGTGTGTTTATCAACACTTTCCAGTTTTACTGTAATATACTACATTGGCTTTAAAAAGCAATAGAAGAGCAAATATACATTTGTTGAGAATGCTTGGAAGGTGGGTAGAATGAGGGGGTGAAAATTTATCAAAAGTAAAATTGGATTAAGAGTCAATCAAAATCCAACTGTGAATTTATCATTTCAATGAATTTCAATGAATGGTTTAAAATCTGTTTGAAATCTATTTGAAAATGAATATGTAATAATATAGACATATCTCCTTTTCAAAGCCAGTATTGTCAGATGTATTCTGAGCATTATAATTCATGAACAGAGTAGATGACTATTTGAAAAGTATTAAAATGAGCTGACTTTTCAATACAAGTGTCTTCACAATAAGTTTTTCCATTCTGAGCAATTCAGAGATGTAGACAATTGTGGTAGAAAAATAATATGTATTGTAATATTCATTGTACAGTAGTAGTGTAGTAAGTGGCAATTCTGGACATTACAAGAGACACAAGGATTATTTTCTGTGATTGCACAGAGAATACTTGGATTTCTTGTGAAGCTTTTGCATTGGAAATGAGATTCATCAGTCTGAACGGGGCAGGGTTGGAGCCCTTAGCAACATGCTTATTTTGTAGAAGGTCACTCAATAATAACTTCCTCTGCCCTCCAAGCTTATTAAGACTGACTGGCATATATTAATGAAAACACCTGATTCTCCAACCATAAAGCCCAGACAAAGACTTTATTTTAATATTAAGGAAGGAACCCTTAATTAGCAAGGTTTCAAAAATGTCAGCTTCTTCTATTAGCTGTTCTGGTCCATCAAAGCCATAATCCCTACTGTCAAATTTCATCACATGATAGACAGTTCGCTGCCTGTCTTTTTTTTTTTCTTCTTCTTTTACTGATCATACGGACTGAGGCTTTTACATTTTTTAAAAATATTTTGCCATCATATTTAACAGCTCATTGTGCATTTGCCTGTTACATTCTTGATTTTAGTCGTTGCTTTCAAAGCATCTTAGCATATGTCAGCTAAAAGGGTAGGGAAAACACTGCAGAAACACAAGTATTACATGTGAATACATATGCATTCTTAGACATATAATTAAGGGCTCCTGGAAGACTTGGGTTTGCTTATATTGATTGCCTTCAAGAGCATCTAAGTGTGCTGCCCTCAAAACACAGACAAATAGAACAGTCTCACAGCTGAATTTTCATTTTTGATTTGTCAAGAGGAAGGGAAAGAATTGTGGGGAACAACCCAGAATCCCTTCAGATAAGCATTCATTGATGTTAACCATCAGCACACCTGCCTGTTGCGAGGCATTCATCACCACATCTGTGGCTTTGCACTGCCCTTCAGAATGGAGATAAAGTGAACGCATCGAGCAGGATAGAACAAATACATGACTCTTAAAGTATTTAGGGGTCTAATCTGATTGAAAACATTTACTGTTGATTAAATCCTTTTGCAAATGGGAAAGTTCATACTACCCATACTAAGAGGAATACAAAGCACAAAGCAAAATCAAAACAAAGATAAATCAAGGGTTCAGGGGCAATGTCTGTGAACACTCAAGTACGGCTGCCTCTTTATCCACAAATGAACACAGATGCCTTACAGGTAACAGTTTTAGTGTTTATAAATGACTTATGAAATATAAAAGGTGTTAAATGCACCAATGGACGTGACTTGGACATGGCAGAATTAGCTGCCAGAGACGATGAGCTCATACTCAACTCTTTACCAAGGATCAGCTGCTTCATCGGAGAACACAGCATGCTTTCTGAGCTCACCCATTTGTCTCCACCCTAATGAAGCAATGGGCAAACTAGATCCATTTTTATGAGCACTCAGATATTTATTTTTCTATTACTTTCTTCCTATACTTTAGAACAGAAAGTCTATTCCACTAATGAGGGATAGAATTTGTTTATCTAGGGCGGGCCAAATAGCTCAGCAGACTAAAGCACCTGCAAGTAGGCTCAGGGGCCAGGGGCTCAGCAATTGAGACTGGGTGTGGTGGCATGCACCTGTAATCCTAGCTTTTGGGAGGTTGTAAACAAGTGGATGACTATGAGTCTGATCTAGTAGTGAGACCCTGAACACCATGAACACTCTTTATTAAAATAAAAAAGAAGGAAAGAAAGAAAGAATTTGCTTATCTAATCTATTCCCCCGCCCCCCCAAATGGAACAACCTCCTGCACTCTAAACTTTGGGAGAGTAGCCCAGGAAGGAGCTGGGAAGGTTGCCTTTTCTTATTCAAGATGCATAGGGTTTACATTTTCCTAAAGTCCATTTCCCTTATAACTGGGGTCTCACTATGCAGTTTAGGCTGGCCTTGTGCTCATTTTTTGTAGCTGTCAGGCTAGTCTCAAACTTGCAGAGATCCTCTTGGCTCAACCGCCGACTTTTGGGATTGGAGACATGCACAACCACGTCTGGTTCTGGGGGGGGGGGGCACGGTGGGCACCTGGACAACTGGGGTCTAAACGGTACTGCACATAGAGCTGGGGACCAAACTCTGGTCCTTGTGCTTGCCAGGCAGGTGCTTATGCCTCTGAGCAATCTCTCCAGCACCTTCGTTTTGTTGTTTTTATCATTGACATTGTTTGATTTTCTCAGCATCCATATTATTGTTTCAATAACTCTAATAAATGAAAAACAAAGCCAATACTCTCAATTTCAGTTCACAAATGAGTAATTATCACTCGAAGACTACTTTTTTCCTTCCTTAAATGAAAGAGATTGTTGAATAAGGTGTGTTGTTTGGTAACCTATTACTTGAATTTACTGACAGCTGTTGTATACTATAGTTTTGGGTGACTGACCACAATTACTTTTAAATCTCTTATTTTAACTTTTACTGTATCACTCAGAAATGATACTTAAATCATACTTAAGATTAGTGAGTTTCTGCTTTTTCTGCTAAACATTTAAAAAGCTTCCTCTGAGTACAGTCACATAGGCAAGATAGTTTTTGGACTAGAAAATTTGGTTGAATATTTCAACACAAGGTTAATTTTTATGGCTAATTAGAGACAAAATGAGCTATGCTTCAAGGAGGTTTCTCAACATCTTTGTATGCTCCTAGTAGATAGTATTGGTTATCTAGTCAGTTCTAGAGGCAAATGGCCTGGGATCAAACCACTATCTAACCACAGTGTCTTGGACAACAACTGTTTCCTTCATTGTGAAGATAATAATGGCACCCACCTTCCTGCTGTTATAATTAAATGAGATAACAAATGTAATGTCCTCACAAAGAACACGTGGCAGGCAGTGAGTCACTGGAGTGTAACTGTACATTCATCACTGGACTTAAGATTGCCAAAGGCAGAAGCCATTCTGTCAGAGTCACTGATACAACTTGTGGTGCATAGCCAATGCTCCACATAAATGAATGAGCATGTACCTGAATCAATAATGGTTTTTGAGAAATACAAGACTTTGTGAAGGGCTTGAGGCCCCAGAGCAGTAGGCTTGTCCACTCTGTATTAATAGAAACCTAAACTTGGGCTATTAATTCTGTTCTTCCAAGACTGAAACTGAAAAGTTGGGCATAGTTATTATAAATTCAACAAAACCACTTGAGTTTAACTCAGAAAAGTATCAATAAGCTACAATAAATGAGGTATGGACATGGGTCTCATGTTGGAATGAAAGAAAACGGCTTAGATTCAAAGCTCATGGACCTGGAGTCTCTGGCGAGAAGCATAGCTTCTTCTTCCAAGTTCCCCCTGATATTTATAGGTTCTCTGAACCTTCCTGAAGGCCCCAGATAGCACTGGGGCACACCCTCTGCTACACAGAGCCACCTCATATTGGTATTTTTTATTTGCCTTTGATTATTATAAAACACTTAAGTTGTAAAACAGTATTTTAGTGTTCAAAACAGTATGAGAACCATAGTCCTAGATCTGTTGGCAAACCAGAGTATCTCAAGTTGTATGGAATCAAACTTGCAAAACAGAAGAAAAAGACAAAAGCAGAATGATCAACTTGGTTAATGGGCCACAATTAATAGTTAAAGTTATTTTAAAAAGTATAATGTGAATCATTGGGTTAAGCATTACCCTGGGAAGCAGAAGCTGATAGGATTTTCTTCTTCCCCCAGCCGCTGTCTGGAGTGAGGGGATAAATTACTTGCTTTTTCTTTTTGTGCCAGGAATCAAACTGAGGACCTTGTGCTTGCCAGGCAGGCATTTGTGCTGCTGAGCTACAGCCCCAGCCGCATTCTCTTCTTTTGTTTATCTATTTTTAAATTTGTTACTTTGTAAAGACTGGTTACCTGCTTTCCATAACAGGAGAAAAAGAAGAAAATACCTATAAAACATCCTAAGTACATACACAGTTCTCCTTAATTGACACACTGGCTACTGTTATCAGAGTGAAGGCCTCACAGGTAAATGAAAGCATGGTGGAGGGAATGGGCACGAGGCTTGCTGGATTTTCAGGCTGAGATGTGGGAAAGGAGCATGTTCCGTATCACAGGAAATCAATATCTAAGACTTGTAGGAGCTTTGGGGAGTGTGCTCTTGTAGGAAATAGCAATGTACTTGCCTGGAACCATCAGGGTTCCTACCTCCTCCTGCAGTCAGCTCGACATCCATCCTGAGCAACGGGATGTAATCCAATGTGTGAAACATACTCCTCCCGCTGCCACCAAACTTGAACGGTGGCACTAGCCTCGCTCTTACATAATATATGTAATTAATAATGGTACACTTGGAAAATTTGATGTGAAAAATAAATCCATGGGAACTCCATTTGCCAATAATGCATAAAACAATATTAGTGCAGAAACCTGGATTGGGGAAGGCAATGTAGGAGATAGATGTAAAAGATACCAGCTTGTTTCTCAATTCTTTCCTTCTCTTTTTTAATATGTGGTGTAGAAATTTTTTTTTTTTTCACCTAAGTTTCATCTCCTTTGATTAAAGATATCATGCTTGTAGAGGAAATGGCTTGCTCCATGAATTTGAGAATATAAAACACACCTACTTAGCTGATTATGTACTTAAATTAAATGCTGTTCTGAACTTCAGGCTTCTCTGAGATGATGTCTCATTTATCTTTATAGAATATAAGACACTGAACAGTGTGTAATCAATAAATATTTGTTGATTTGATTAAAATGATGATCTCAAAATGGCTTTCTTATATGTTACCTCTTTTCTCCTGGGAACCCCACTTTTTTTTTTTTTTTTTTCATTTTCTTTTCTCCATGTATTCGGTACAAGGTCTCACTATGTAGCTCAGACTCATAGTGATCCTCCTATCTAAGCTTCCTCAGCAGTTGTGCACCATCACACCCAGTCTTGGTGGTTGGCTCAGTGCACCCAGGGGCACCCAGCACAACTCTGGGGTTTTTATTGTTTTTTTTTTTTTTTTTTTTTTTTTTTTTTTTTTTTTTTTTTTTTTTTTTTTTTTTTTTTTTTTTTTTTTTTTTTTTTTTTTTTGTCTTTTTTGAGACAGAATCTCACTATGCATTTCAGGCTGACCTTGAGCTCACTTTGTAGCCCAGGCTGGTCTCGAACTCGCACCGATCCTTCTGCCTCAGCCTCCCGAGTGCTGGGATTACAGGCGCACACTGCCACGCCCGGCTAACTCTGGGTTTTTAAACTAAAGACCAGAGATCCAAAACTTAGGAGAGCTGTCACACTCTGACAACACGTCAGTGGGCTCTTCAGGGTTAGAAGGTGGCCTCTCTATGAATTTGATTGTTTTAGATTCCACATATGAGGGAGATTGTTCAGTATTTTGCTTTCTATGTCTGACTCATTTCACTTAGCATAATCTACTCCAGCCTTATTCATTTTGCTGTACATGATAAAATTTCCTTTTTTAAGGATGAGTAATTTCTCATGTATGTGTATGTGGGTACATTCTTTATATATGCAGGCTTTTATCCTTCCACTGATAGACACCTATTGTGATTTTATATCTTAGTTAGCATATCTAAAATAATACTAGAGTAAAGATGGAAATGCAAGTATTTCTTTTGGACACTGATTTCGTTTCCTCTGGTAGGGGGGTAGGGAAATGTGCCCTATTGGCAAAAGGGTGCAGAGTTAGTTTGCTGGAATCCAGATACATAGTATAGATATATAGTTAAGAGACAACTACATAGTTGAGAACTATACTTTATACTGGAAACTTGTTGAGAGTGGATCTTAAGTGTTTTCACCATACACATGTACACACACTTTCTCTCTCATACACATACTGGTAAAACAGATATGTTATTCAGATTGAAGTAATCAGTTCAATATGAACATATATATCAAAACAGCATACTTTCATGTATTAAATACATAAAATTTCAATAAAAGTTTGAAAAAATAAGCCTGCTCCATACCCCAGTGATCTCCTTTGATTGGGGGCAAGATTGCATTTTGGCTTTGAAGTAGGAAAGGACAGGGTTTGAATCCCAGTTCTGTCATTTGTAACTGTGGGAGTTTGAAGAGATCACTTCATTTTTGTAAGTCTCCATTCATTTCATCTATGTAAGTGACAATTTTAGAACTTACTTCAAGGTCATTGAAGAGATCAAAGAAGTTGAGTAATATCAGCACATAGTAGGCAGTAAGTAAATGGTAGCCATATGACAATTATTATCAACCTACATTTTGTGTCCTGAGTCAGAACTGATAGAAAATCCTACAAGCCACAGAGGTAGCTCAATACTTAATTTTGCCTCTTTTTTTTTTGTATTTTTTTAGGGAAGGGTCTACAGGGTGTTCAGGGTCTCACTACTAGATTGGACTCGTAGTGATCCGCCTGTTTACAGCCTCCCAAGAGCTGGGATTACAGGTGCACACCATCACATCCTGTCTCAATTGCCCTTTCAGTGAGCCCCCGGCCCTGGGGACAGGGCCAACACAGTAGGCCCCAGGTGGAACCCCTGACCCCTGCGCTTGCTTGTAGGTGCTTTAATCTGCTTATCTATTTGGCTGGTCCTAATTTTGCCAATTATTTAGAAATCTCCTGAACTGCTTATCTTTTCTTCAGTGTACCTCAATCACAATCTTCTTCAAATATATCTACTTTCCCTAGATTGAAAAGCCTGACTGAACAGTGGGAATTTAATATTAAGCTTATGTTTTACTTCATTTGCACAATGGTGTGAATATAGACAAGTGGGTACCTGGACATAGTTGGGCAGAAGCACCAGATGACAAAACTGGTGGCCTTGGAAGGCACTTAGCCTAAATTCACAGAAGTAGTACCCCTATTATTTCCCCGAGTGAAGGACATTAAGATATATGCTTGCTTTCAAACAGATGCAAATAGCATGTTTTTTGCCTCCTGCTTCCAAAAATCCATTTTTTTTTAAACTGTGGGATAAAATATTGAGGTTTACTACATGGACAGGGAGTCCTTTAAAGCTTTGAGCTCTTACCAAAAAACAAAACAAAACAAAACACAGAAAATTAATAATGATTTTAAAAATCCCTATGAAGTAAAACCTATAAAGTAAAAACTATGTGGAAAGATTCCTTCTGTTCCTGAATCACCTGTGTCCCTTTTGCAGGATGAATTATTGTCCTCAGTGTCTGTCCATAAAGTTTCTAGTAACATAAATAGTTCTAACTCTTTGCTTCTCAGTCATCTCTTTTGATTTTTATATATTAAGACAACAATATTTATTAGAGGTGTGCTATCAGTTACATGAATTGCCTCTGACTATTTGTTTGGGTATACATTACCCTGCTGTGTAAAAGTAAGAAACATGCTTGAATTTAGCTGGGTAAAGCAGAAGAGTTAGTGTGACTTGCTATTAAAGGGGGGGGGGTAGGTAGAAACAAAGACACAGATAAAAACCATGTCTTTTGTTATTTATATTCAAATTTTAGCCTGAACTGGACTTGAGAATGTATTGGAGAAATTTCAGACATACACTTAAGGTACATGGCAAAGGTAAAGCGGAAACACTGGGATACTGAGTTCCAATTGAAACCTTAACAATAACTTCCTGTGCTGTTTGGGGATATTTTATCTCTTTAAGTTCATATGAACAAGGAAGTTCCCGTGAACAGGAAGGGGCAGAAATTAAAAAGATGGCTTGCCTCTTTGGACTTTATCTTCTTCGTCTGTGACACAGGGATAAATACCTTGTAGTTGAGGACTGAAATTTCATGAGTGTCTCACAGAGCATCTGTACTCAGAAAGTTCTGGGCTTCCTCCTTTTTCCCTTTTAAAATGTCTTCCACTTTAGACTCTTTGGAATAATCTGGAACATGTGGTGATCTTCATTAGCATTGTTATCAAATAAGGCTATTATTGCAGTGGATACACCTGGCATCCATTTCCTGTGAGTGACTTGACTTACAATTTTTCCAAGTGAGGGTCAAATTGACTCTCTTCTTTCCACTGCTAGAAAGAAGCCCCCTATAAATCCCTTGGGATATAAATATTTATTCATCAACAGTTGGCTAGTCCACAGTATGGTGTGGTCTGAACACACTTTGAAGACAGATGGTTTATATTTTTTAAAGTTAAAATAAAAATATACACACAGAGGTAATATCTAGAGTATTATAAATCCCCTTTTATTATGTGGAATGCCTTTTACTTAACACTTTGAATCTTGAATATTAGGAAGTAATATATTTTAAAAAATCATTTTTTTTTCTTGCCATTAGAAAAGGTTATGACATAAAGATATACCTGGTAGTCCCAGTGGATAAGCTGAACTTTGTGTAAAATGCAAAGACTTTGCTAACACTGGCAAATAGGGGCCAATGTGGCAGAATTAATACAATTTTAATTTTTCTTTGTGTCTGTACCAGTTTTCTATTATCCTGATAAGTGGGCAGCCATTTCACTTATTTTATTGATATAGTTGTGAAAAAAGAATTAGATTTCAACACTTATATAACTGAGATTAATTGATTGATTAGATTATTAATTAAATATGCCATTAAGTTTTCTTTTAAAAAATGGCATAGGATTGTGGATTCCCTAAGGAATTTTTTTCTCTAACCCACAGAAGAATAAACAAGGAAATGCATAACTAAGCATTGTGTCTTATCTTGTGAGAGATAATTAAGCAAGCAGAGGCACTTGTATGGAGGAATTTTCTTTAGCCAGACTCCTTTTAGCCAGCATCTCCACAGAAGGTAAAGAGACTCTTCTCCCTCCCCAGTGACCAATAGCAATCACTGAGCTTCTAGGATAATAACTGGGCACACACACCTAGGCACACCTATTTCTGTACACGACCTGGCCTGTTTTAGTTGGGAACAAAATGGTTTATTTAAAACTTCTATTCATGTAGTATTTCAGGGAACTGTAGAAAAATAAAAACAGCAAGTGGCCTTTCAGGTAACCCATAATTAAAAGCAATTTTTAGCTGTCTTTTCAGGGAAGCTACCCAGGGGAAGTATTTGCTACCTGTGTGACCTTCACGATTGTGAGTCCTTGGCAGTGTCAACGACCCTCTGAACTGAATTCAAAACTAATCTCTGACAGAAAAAGAGAAACAGAATTCATGCAAATCATATTAATTCCAACATTTCCCCAGTGAGCTGGGTATAAACTACAGCCTAATTAAATATTTTTTAACGATGTGAGTAATTTTTGCCAAGGGGCGGATTCAGGGGAAAATTTAATATGAGATCACAAAAGCTGTTCCCAGCGTTGATTCTGTAAATTAATGACTATCTGCCTTATGATAAAAACATGCTGCCAAGAATGAAAATGAAGTCGGCAAAGCTTGCTCTATTTGTCTAACAACCAAATATACAGAATGCAAAAGTTTAAAGGCAATGGGAAAATTTCCATTGTGTTTGTGTGATATATGGAGAATAAAGATGCACAATTCTGACAACCCAATAACCCGCTGAAAGGTATTGTCAACAGTAGGTGGCCATTTTTAGGCAGGTGTTGTCAAGGTCCAGAGATGCACTTTACAACAGTCTGCAAGTTGCTTCTCAGAGATCAAGGTGGCTCACAGTAGTCTATAAGCAAGTAACAATGTTAAATGCGAAATGGAAGGTCAAAACGCATCAAGGACAAGTACTCCGATACCTGCCAGCATTACAGTTCCATGGATTCCTTCTTCAGCATCCCCATTAGACAGCTTTCCACACCCATCTTGATCCCCAGGGAAGTTCATCTGGGGAACCTGAATTGCATTGCTGTCCAAGGCCATGGGGGTGAAAAATGGGGTGAATACAGCAAGCCAGGGGATGATGTCAACACAGCCCAGGGCAGCTTATTGCATCTAAATCTATAAATGGCAGGGGACAAAAGGTGGCCTGGTAGATAAGGCTTTCTTGTCTATTTAAGTCCAATTTGAGAATGGAACTTCCCGTCATGTTTTCTGATTCCAGTTTTAGGAAGTATGTTGAAAAAAAAAAAAAAAAAACAACTTGGCACATATTACAGAAAAGCAAGGCATGGTGCTTGAGCCAATGCCAGGGAAAAGTCCCTTGTCTCACTCTGTTCAATGAGGGCAGTATGCTTCTAATGACTCCTGTAGTTAACATCCACAAGTTGCCAGCGGTCTCCTGTGACACATGACTGGGGCTGCGCTACCCGTGGTCACCAGGCCAGCCCATCACAAGGGCTTTAGGGGCTGTATTTATTTAAATTTCTGTCGGTGCCCAGTGATGGAGATTGAATTTACAGTCTTTCAATTAGAAGGTCATCTGTGCTAACTAGTGCACTACTGCCTCATTATAATCATAAAATTAGTGAGGAAAGACTGGCATGAGTAATATGAGAATGCTGGCTCCAGGGGTCAAAGGTGCTGTTTCCTCAGGTTACAGCACAGGAGGATGCAAAGGTAAACTCTTGATCAGTAAATATGCCCATTTCAAGCCCAGAGGAGTCCCCAAGATCCAGCACAACAAAATATGAAGATGCTAACATAGTAGTATTAGAATATGGAGTCATAGTGACTGTGTTTGCTGAGTTTTTAAAAACAGCATTTTCACAAAAATTTCCTTGCATGTTACATTCAAGTAAGAGCAGCATAAACACTTTCAAAGCATGGCTTTGGATTTTAAATGTCTTCGTTAAAAATTGGAGCTGATTATTAACAAACAGTTTAAAATGAAACAAATGCAACATGGGAGGGCTGAGCTGTGGAGTGCCTCATGGCTGGCAGTATAAATAGCAGGCTGCCATGGTAAGCCTTATCATTTTAAACTTTAAAACAACATGTTATTGATGTTATTAACTGAATCACTGGGTGTTACTTAATTAGTATAAATGTTTGCTTTTGAAACACAGGAAAAGGAAAATAAAATAAAATGCCAAAAGCAGCTTAATATAGAATTAAAAGAGAAGGAAATAAACTAAAGTACCATTGACTGAGCCTTTATATTGATCAGGTATTCAATTTCATTTTTCTCATCTAATCCTCATGATGACTGTGAGGAGGTATTATTATCCTGGATGTACAGACAAGGAAGTAGAGATGACAGAAAAGGCAAGTTCTTTCGAGTCCAGATTTGACCCTAGAGACCACACTGGGTCCTTAGAGAATGAGTTTCCTAATTCTGCTACACTGAGATGATGATTATTGAAAATGCAATTCAGTTTCCCCAATATAGGAAGGGAGTCTTCTGAGGACTTCTTGAAATAAACAACAATTTAAAGAACTGGGTTCGGGAGGGAAAGAATAATTTAACATGGAATTTAAGACATCCCACCCATCCAGTCAGTGGACAGTATTGTCCAGGCTTCTGTGGTGGCTGCCAGGATGGCCAGGACACATCTCTGTCCTCTAATTGAGAAGTGGACATGCAGCCAACTAACTGACACAAAGCGGCACACAAGGAGCTCCCACACAGAGGCAGAGGCAGAGGCAGAGGCAGAGGCAGAGGCAGAGGCAGAGGCAGAGGCAGAGGCAGAGGCAGAGGCAGAGGCAGAGGCAGAGGCAGAGGCAGAGGCAGAGGCAGAGGCAGAGGCAGAGGCAGAG
>PVJA010013031.1:0-12123 GCA_004027025.1 Myocastor coypus
AAAAAAAAAAAAAAAAAAAAAAAAAAAAAAAAAAAAAAAAAATCCAACATGTACTAATTAAAAAAAAAGTTGTATAAGAAGGAAAGTTTGGAAGTAGAACCCAGGTAGAATAAAAATAGTTTGTAAAGTCAAAATTATGAAAAGAAGACAAAGTAAGATGGTGGAAGCTCATAAATTTTGAGTTCATTATTTAAAATTATGCAGTTGAAAATAAGAACTTCACTATATTCAGGTATAGAAAAGGGCAGAAGATGGAATCCATTGTGTTTATCTTTAAAATCATATGAGCATTATTCTGATTTGAAAGTATCTACTGTATATATGTATTCAAATATTACATGGTTCTGTATAAATATATACAAATATACATTACTCAAATATCTAAAAACATGTAAGGAGACGCTGGATCCCTGGTGTGCAGTGCCGGTCCCACCCCTGGGGCGTATTGAGACAGCGATTCAGACTGGGGACGGTGGCATGTGCCTGTAATCCCAGTGCTTGGGAGGCTGAAAGCAGGAGGATCACTGAGTCCGATCCACGTAGTGAGACCCTATAGATCCTGTACTAAATGCATTTAAAAATTGAGATGAAAATATGGACTAGCTACATTTGACCATTATATTCTTATATATTAAATTATCACATCATACCCCATAAAGTTGTACAATTGAAATAATTTTAAAAATTAAATCAGACCAGGAGAATTACAGTATCTTTATGAAATGAACAGGTTTAGACACTAGGTTAATTTGAAGCTACATAAGAAAGTATGTATATTGGCCGGGCGTGGTGGCTCACGCCTGTAATCCCAGCACTTGGGAGGCTGAGGCAGGAGGATCGTTGTGAGTTCGAGACCAGCCTGGGCTACAAAAGTGAGCTTCAAGGCCAGCCTGAACTGCACAGTGAGACCCTGTCTCAAAAAATTAAAAAAAAAAAAAAAAAGAATGTATGTATAAAGGATATCTGCAAATGACAAAACAGGCGAATTTTAAGTTTGAAAACTATGCTAGCACTTAGCAGCCAAGGAGAAAAGGTGACAACAGGTACACTGGGGCCACACTCCTGTTTACCATGCAGGCAACGGGGTTACCCAAGATCCAGGGGAAAGTCAAAGCGACAGGACCACTCTTCCTTCTCTTATCCCACCCATCTCCTCTTGAAGATTGGAGTGTGAAGATTTCAGCTTAAGATGGAGCATTCAGGCTGGAAACCTGAATGTGTGCCGAACTATTTTTAAAGCCTTTGAGTAGTGCTTACACGTGAGGGATTATGTATGCATAGACAGCAGCACATTTTTTTCAAATGAACCTCAAGTAATGAAACTGTATTTTAATACATCATAAAATCTTTAATAACATGTGACTTTAGTTAAAAAGATTGTGCTAGCTGCTGACTCCACCAAGTTTTTCTTCTGTCTCAGCATTTCCGGAAGTCATTACTATTTTAGAATCACAAGCAAATGGGTTGTTCTGTCAGATATTTGTAATGCTTTTGAAAAGTTATCTCTTGCTTAACAGGGCACTTTAAGGTCCTAATATTTATTTCCAAATATTATCATTTAGATACTAGGTGCATTCCAATTTTCATCAATAGAACATTTTGGGCCAGGCAGGATGGCTCAGTGGTCTAAAGCACCTGCCTAGGAAAGCTTAGGCGGCTGCAGGGACCGCACTTTGTTTTCTTTTTGTCTTTTTGAGACAGGGTCTCGCTATGCAGCTCAGGCTGGTCCTGAGCTCACTTTTGTAGCCCAGGCTGGTCTCGAACTCTCACCGATCCTCCTGCCTCAGCCTCCCGAGTGCTGGGATTACAGGCGTGCGCCACCACGCCCGGCACGGGACCACACTTTGATCCCCAGCATCACATGCTATGCTAGCCCTGCCCTTGGGGCAGGCTGAGCCGGCCATAAAAACAAACAAACAAACAAACAAACAAAAGTTCTGAAATAAGAAAAAAATAAAATAAGATAAAATAAAATTCTAAAAATAAGTAAATAAATAGAACATTTTAAGATAAGACAATAAAAAAAAAGAACATTGCTCAATTTTCTTTCTTTCAAAATGCATTTGGTTGTCACAGGATCTCACTACACAGCTCAGAGTTGTGGGCACCCTCCTGCTTTCAGCTTCCTCAGCGCTGGGATTACATGCATGCACCACTATTCCTGGGCTCTGGCCAGCTCAGCCCACCCTGGGGGCAAGGCTGGTATGGCATGTGTTGCCAGGATCAAATCATGGTCCCTGCTCTTGCCCAAGCTTGCCTAAGCAGGTGCTTTAATCTGCTGAGCTATCTCCCCAGCCTCCATTCATTGCTTAAAAATTGAGAATGTTATGAAATAGTTTTAAGGGAAATGTACCTTTATTTGAAAGACAATTGTGTGAAAATTCTTGTCATCGTCGAACACAGCTGACAAGCTTGGCCCAGATCCGCAGGTTTTTTCCTCACGTTTGTTGTTAATGAAAGGGCTGGTGAAGGCGTCAAAATACCAGTCGGGCACCAGATTAGGCACTGATAACACAGTGTTTTGAAAATGGTTAATTGCACCTAAAATGCCATCCTGTTAGCAAAGAATAAAGATAAATGTAAATATGTGGAGGATTATATTTATGAATGCGTTCTGAATGTTGTGAAATGCTAAAAAGAATGACTTATGCAACCAGGCCAGGTGCCGTGCTGCCTCAGAGTGTGTGACAAAGCAGCGGGCAGAGTCCTGCTTTTGAGACACGTATTTCTAATCAAGAAAGAGGCAGACTGAAAAAATGGCAGCACATTGTGATCCGACCCATATTTCATTTGTGAACAAAGCACTCGTAAAATCTTGTACTGATGTGAACACACAAACATGCTGATTTTATGGAGGAGGAATTAACCATGTCCACATGGGGAGCAGAGCCCTACCTCAGGACATGAGAAGGATATGAAGCTTTTGGAGTCCTGTCATTTGGATGCAAAAGATATCCACCCGCCTGTGGGAGAGACTTCCTTGTGTCATGGGGCACCAAAGAGGAATGATGGAAAACTATGGTGAATTTTAATTTTTTTTAAAAAAATAAACCTAAGTGGAAGACATATTGTAATTAATCCCTGCAAAGTACTCCCCTTGGGTTTAAATACACTTAGCCGTGGTCTTTGCCACTTTCTGAAGCAGTTGTGGAAGTCTTTCTTCAGGAGTCCTTAGCCTCGCTGTTGTGGCTACTTTGTCACCCTGAACTCACTCACAGTGTTCACCTGTCCTGGTCATTGTGGCTCTGGGAAAGAGCCAGAAGTCACACAGGGCCGGGAGTGGCGAATGCGGATGAGGGTGCATGGAGCTTGCTTTTCTGTCAGCTGGCACTCGGAAATAGCGTTCTCTGTGTTTGTGGATCACACCCTTTAAAGGCACACCCACAAGGAGACTTCCAGAATTACCTCAGAAAGTGGTGAGAACGATTGGATAAACGTGTCAGAAGTGAGCAGAGCACTCTGAGGAGGACTGATGACAGTGTGCTTTTTTAACTGTAATAAATGTTTTTATCCATACATTCTGATGATGCTTTTTGCGGCGACCATCACTGGCAGCTTGGCAGCCTGGCTCTTGCTGTAAATGTCTTAAAACAATCAGTCTCATGCATTACGAAATCATAGACTGAGGCAACAGGAGGTGATTCTGGAACTCATGCATATTCTTATCTTATGAAGGCAGAAACCAAACCCTAGAGAAGTAAGTGGTTCTTCCTCTCTGACAAAATAGCTTATTAATTGCAAAGTCAAGACTGAAATCTAGGGACCCTGGTTTTAGTCTTGTGCTAATGTGTACTAGCTAAAAACAGAAAAAAGAGGCTGTGATTTATTAATCTATGCATGTGAGCCCATGTGGCAGACAGAAGAATGAGGAGCTCCCAAGGCTCCAGCCCCCTCTATACACACCGTCACAATCCCCTGCTGTGAAAATGATGGGACATCGTGCCTATACTGAGGCTATATGTGGCCAAGGAGGAAGGCTTTTCATGTGGAAACAAGGTTCCAAATCAGTTGACTCTGAGTTAATTCAAAAAGTGATTCCCCTGGGTAAATCTGACTGAATTAGGGGAAAATTATTCAAAAAGAGATTGGGCCTCCCCTAAAGGAAATGCTCTAGAGGCCTTGGAAGACGTAAGAGCCATATTTTAAACTGCCTGTGAGGCAGGCCATGTGGCAAGGACCCATGGGAGACTTCTAGGACCTATGTGTCATCCCTGGCTGATGTCCTCAAGAAAACAGAGACACCAGTTCTGAAGTACATGGACCTGTATGTTTTAACAAGCTGAGGGAACTTGGAAGTGGATCCTTTCTCATCAAGCCTGGCATCAACCACGGTCAGCTGATACCTGGGAAGGCTGCGAAGCAGAAGCTAAGCGAGGCAGCAAGCGTCGCACTCCTGACCTACAGAAATGCAGCTAGGGGATGGTTACTGTTTTAAGCTGCTAAACAGCCTAAGGGCAATAAGTAACTAAAACAACAAAATTCTCTCTGTTGCATCATGCTTTTATAAAGATGTCAAAAATGATGTCTACCATAGAGGAGTTTATTGGGCTTTTGTTAGTGGAATGCTGATGGTTACTTCTGAAGTTTGTGTAGAGTGTGTCCTTATCAAGGCCCTGGTGTGCTCCAGCTAAAGATGAGCTAATCTTTCAGATTGTTTCTATGCAGAGGCATGATATGAGAGAACAATGTTTTTTTCTCTTTCTCACGATCCTTTTGGAAAAGTGACAGCTGTAATTCTGCTGGCCATCTGATAGCAAAGCCCCTGCATGGGTATTACACGAAGAAACACACACCAGAAAGTCTTCCATGGAAGGCTCAAAGAGCAGAGACTGGACGGTCAGAATGAGCTCCGTGAGAAACATGGGGATGAGAGACTCATCTTCTTCCTGCTTTTCCATCACAGGAGCCCCCTGAAATAGCACAATTGTAGTGTTACCAAAAGCCATATACTGAGGCATAAAACAAGGACATATATGCTAAGTTTATGCAATTGGCTAATAGTCGTGGTGATAATTCTATAGCAAGAAAAAGATGCAGGGGCCTGGAGAGATAGCTCAGAGGAGTAAGCACCGACCTGGCAAGTACAAGGTCCTGAGTTCAATCCCCAGCCCCACATGCTGGGTGTGCAGTCTTGGGCCCAGATGCAATTAAAAAACAAAATAAAACAAAACAAACAAACAAAAAACAAAAACAAAGAAAAAAGAAAAAATGCAAATACTGAAAGGTGACGTAGCAATGTAAGTTGTCTTTCCTTATAAAAATAATGTCAATAAAATAGAAAGGCAAATAATAAGCTGAGAAGATATATTAAGAATGCCTGTAGCAGATAAAGTTGATAATATTTATATAGAAATGGAGTTGATATACTTTTTATTTATTTATTTTTCTTGTTTCAGAACCTTTGTTTGTTTATTCACTAATTTTTTTTTATGGCTGGCTCAGCCTGTCCCGAGGGCAGGGCTGGCGCAGCATGTGGTGCTGGGGATCGAACCGAACCGCGGTCCCTGAAGCCGCCCAAGCTTTCCCAAGTGGGTGCTTTAGACCACTGAGCCATCCTGCCTGGCTGGAGTTGATATACTTAATAGAAATATACCAATAATGTAGTAACTAATGGCTCAACAGAAATATATTTCAATAAAATGTCCCTATTTCTCCAGGAGAGATAATTCATAATAAACACTGCTCAATAAGTGCAAACTGGTGCATTTTAATTTCATCTGGGTGTACCTTTTTGTCAGTGACTTCAGGCTTCTCTTCACTAATCCATTTCTGAATGATATCTGCTGACGGTGTCCGTTTTATTTTGTCAGTGAGGTAATTCAAAAGAGAGCTAGCAGAATTCACAGTTAAGACATGCAGGGTGTTCTCAATGAGATAGTCATTTAGACGGATAAAGCTAGGAAAGGAAAAGCAAATACTGTCTCAGTTTTCCATGATGATTTCTGCCAGTGACTCTAAAGTGAAGAAATTTCAAGATAGCATCGTTTCTCTTTGCTTTTTGATCTCATCGTATTACAGTCTCACAGACTTGCTGTCCAGAAGGCTTGTTCTTAGACATTCTTCCTTTTAAAACACAAATACGTTCAAATATGCTGCATGAATTTTCTCAGGTGTTCTAACTTGTTGATTGGTCATGTATGAGCAATGCAATTGTTAAGGAAATACACCTCGCTCATCTTGTCAAGGGCGACAGGATTTTTTTCAAAGGTGCTTTCCAGAACCTTCCATGTGCACATTTGTAGTTTGCATTCTAATGGCACAAGTATAAAATTTTGCTGTGGAATAAATGATGACAAGTTCTGCTATTTGACAGAAATTGTTAACCCAAAGGTTTGAATTTTGTGCTTCTTTGAGTGATTACAATGCAGAAGGAGACAGCAACACATTTAGAAGAATTTTTGTTCTTTAGTTCACACAGCGCTTGGGGTCTCTACTATCCTAGGGTCTTAGAGACTCTTTCACTGCTGTCTGTTGCTACACTGCCAATTTCTATAAAGTATGCTGACATTTCATATAAGCTAGGACACATTTAAGGTTTACAGAAGAGGTGGTTTTAATTTTAATTACTGGATTAAGTAAATTAGCACTGAATAACAGTACGCGATGCTTTGTCATTTCACAGACAGTTTTCCATATCACATTTGGTGATTTAGTTTGCAAGACTTATTTGTAATCATGAGGTTTTAGGGTGATGGAAAATCCAGACTCAGAAAGTCAACATCAATACCCAGTTGGGTAAGCAGGGGACAGAACTACTTCTAATCATTGAGAGTCCCCTAGTGAGGTCCAAGGAGGAAAGCTTGCCAGACTGGCTTCCCGCTGTCTGATGGGTGGGGTGGGACTTTGCAGCTGGCTGTAGTTCTTTTGTGCTCAAAACGATGCAACATGCCCTTTCTCTGGCAACTCCAGGAGGTCCTCAGATCTTTGTGTTCCTGACTTCTCCCCAGCACAGCCTGCCCTACTGCAGGTCTGCATATGCCAGTCTGAGCCAGAGGGAAACAAGGCCTTGGTGACCAGAGAGGAGCTCTGGGCTTTGAACCTGCACCTCAGTGTCTCCAGCCTTCCTACCGTCCTGTTCTTGTAGCTGTGCTGTGGGTGGTGGATGGTGGGGTGGGATTCGGCCACCATATCCTAAAATCCTCATCACTATTAGTGAACCTTGTGACAAAGGACTTGATTTTTTTTTTAAATGAGACATTATTTCTAGAAATAATTCTATTATTGGCTTTATTTGGTATGTTTAAGCTAGTCCATGATATTTGGACATGCAGAGTGATAATTACTCTGGTCATGCAAATTTACGTATGCCTCACCTTCCAGTTTTTCATTTTTTAATGAGTGTGAAAAAGGCGGGTGCTCCAATTTTCATTGAAAGAAAGAGAAATCATTTACCACGTGAGCCTCATGCAGTGATGCCTCTTGCTGGCCTGTTCTGTGTATGTCATTTTTTCAGAGTCTCCATAGGAGGGCATCTCAAATGGCATTTCAATGTTCATGGTTCTATCCAAATCTAAGAACAACAGAATCACAAAGTAAGAATCCTTGGTTAAAAATTTCATTTCTTTCAAAATGAATTCAAAGAAAAAACAAAACAAAACAAAACAAATCAAACTTAAAAAAGAAGGAAACAGGCTAGGGAGATAGCTCCGAGGCACAAGTGACTGCTGGGCAAGTGCAAGGTCGTGAGTTCGAACCGTGGTCCCACAAAAAAAAAAAACAAAAAAACAAAAAAAACACACAAGGAAATCCTTTGGTTCGTGAAGCATTTGAAGCCCTAAAAGACAGCCCAGTTATCCAAAACAAAATTTCCACAGTGATGGATTTCTGCTCACAAGAAGACTACAGACAGTCCACTGATATTCCTGTTAAGGAGAGTTGATACATAGATCATGTTATCTTTGTCCTAGAAACACTTCTGCCCTCTTTCTACCAGCTTGTGTATCATCTTTCAGAGCCCATGTGACCCTGGCCAAACCTACGAGTCATCTAGTCCCTTAATTTTAATAAATTGATAGTCTGTACTAGCAAGGTTTGTTGTGCTTTTAAGCAGTCCTTGAGTCCACTATAGATCTGAATCAAGATTCTGTGTACAACTTAGGAACACTCTACACAAGTAGGAAGCATGCAAAAAACAAAACAAAACAAAACAAAACAAAAAACAAGCCGGGTGTGGTGGCACACGCCTGTAATCCCAGCACTTGGGAGGCTGAGGCAGGTGGATCGGTGCAAGTTCGAGACCAACCTGGGCTACAAAAGTGAGCTCAAGGTCAGCCTGAACTGCATAATGAGACCCTGTCTCAAAAAGACAAAAAAAAAAAAAAACAAAAAAAAACAAAAAAAAAACAAAAAACCCAAAAAACAGTTTTTACTGGGTTTTCGTATTCCACAGGATGCCCTGAATTTATATCCAGCAGAAGCATGGAACAATTAAGAACGAGGATAGTTATTTAAACCTCAGTAGAATAAAGGATAGCCGATCTTTCAGGAAGCTGCTACTCTGACACAGCCAGGGTCTCTGCCCTTCATACCCTCCTCAGCTGCAAATGAACAGTCGTCAGGAAGAAATCCTACAGCACGCAGAGCAAGTCGACAAGCCTTTCTGACCACATCTTTTGCCATATTTCGAAATTCTTCTAGGAGTTCTGTCACCTGGACACAGATGAATGTATATAATTAGTGATACCGAAGTGTTGATAACAGAAACATAAGCTTCGTCATTATAGACAAAGTTCCTTACCTCCTCTAGACGTATGACTTGTGCAGCCTTAAATTCCTGCAGTGTGTAGGTGTGACATTTTTCGATATAACAAAGTCCCATAAAGCTGATTTGATAACACAATTCACTTATTTTAAGAAGAGCTGGTCGCAAATACTGAATGAAAATAGGACTATCATTATTCAGTCAGAAATCTTGTATTTTAAAAATATGAAATATGCAGAAAGCAAAAATGGTTAAGGGTGACAAACGGTGCTCTATGTTAAAGAGCCAAACTAGCACTTACTACGTAGGAACTCTTCTGAAACAAAGCATTCTTTGAATAACCAGATTCAATTAATGTAAACTCCTTTCTCTTCATTTGGAATAGATGTGCATATCTTTTAGTTATTTAATGGATGAAACTGGAGGCATGAAACAGATAACTAGCTCTGCCTTAGTTTTGGTTAGTGGCTACCACAAGATTCTTTGTGCTACCTTAAGGATGTTATGACATCCAGTAATAATAAAATTTAAGGGGCTATAACATAGAACAAAGCTAAGTTTGACTTTAAGTTTTCAGTAGGTAAGAAGATATACATATGTACCAGGAATCAAATTCAGGACATTGTGCTTGCTAGGTAGGGGCTGTGTCACTGAGCTATATCCCCAGCCTGAATAAGTTGTCTTGAAAAACTGTTACATATTTCTTCAAAAGGCTTAAACATAGAATTGCTTACGACCTAGCAATTCAATTCCTAGGGGTACGCCCAAGGGAAATGACAACATGTTCAGACAAAAGCTTGTGTGTGAATTCTCCTAACGACATCATTCATAATTGTCAAAAAGTGTAAGCAACCCAAATATCCACAAATGGATCAATGAATAAAAATATATAACTATATAAATTAAGTTTCCAGTGAAATGGTGTGCTATTTCACAGCACAAATCTTGAAAGCATTATGTTAACTACACTAATGCCAGTCATAAAGAGCCTGAATATTATGTAGTTCCACTCATAAGAAATATACAGAATAGGGAAATCAATTTAGAGACAGGATATAGGTTACTGGTTGCCTACAGCTGGGGGAAGATAAAAGAGATTTGGGACAAATACAGAATAAACATTAATGAGTGCTGGAGTTTCTTTAGAACATGAATATGTTCTAAAATCACTACAGTGTTTATTGATTAAATCTGTGACTACATCAAAAATTACTGAATTGGATATGTTACATGTGTAAATCATGTAGCACACAAATTACATATCCATGAAGTGGTTTTAAGAAAATGTAAGGATAGGCTGATTATTTTAAAAATAAAAATGTTAAACAATTGTATTTTTTGTTTCTGCAACTTCATCTGCAGGAATTAGCCAGTATTTTTGCACATTTAGTAATAATTAATTATGTCTTTTTGAGACAGGGTCTTGCTATGCAGTTGAGGCTGGCCTTGAACTCACTTTTGTAACCCAGGCTGGTCTCGAACTTGCATTGATCCTCCTGCCTCAGCCTCCCGAGTGCTGGGATTACAGGCGTGTGCCACCATGCCCGGCTAGTAATAATTAATTATAAGGCATGGTAAACTATGAAATACGGTAAAACAGCTTCAGATAACCGATAGATCCCTAATAAAATTACAGGTCTAAGGATTGTCAGGAAGGATGGGGTTAGTTTTTTACAAATCAGAAGGCTCAGTGGTATGGATGATTTGAGGTGGAACATCTTTATTTGTTTGTCACTAATATTGATGTCTACCATAGTCCATGAGTGTTCTTTTATGTAATAACTGACATGATGATAAAAGTTTTTCAGATTACCATAGCAACATGAAGGAAGTGACTAGTACATAATAAATTTAAGGCCTCTGACATGGAGGCTATGACTGATTGTCATAGAAATAGACAGTGGAAGACACAGTGCTTTGAGCATGACAGTCATGATACTTCCAGCTCTTCCCAAGGAACCAGGTAGAAACCTTTTAACGCTAGTTAAAGTTCAATGAATAGAGCTTACACATGGCTGTGCATGCTTCTGCTTATTTTCTATGATCACCCCATCATCCAATGTAAGTATAAAAATCTCCGCTGCCATCTCAATCCATGGCAGAGGCACATGTTTGATCCCTCTGTCCGTCAGTGAAAACATGCCCCACATGCCTTTGAACCACAGTGTCCTGAGTGTCTCAAGGATGACAGAGGAGGGAGTGGAATTTCAACCAGTCTATTGTTGTTGATCACTTTCGTGTTGCAACAAAGGAGACCACAGAGCTCAAGTCCTTAGGTTGTTCCAATTAAAGGGACCCAGAACGAGGCCCCATGTACTTTCTAGACTTCTATGCTTTTTAAACCCTACTTGAAACTGCAGGGACACCACTAGATGTCAGGTTCCTCCATAGCAGGACAGGAAGAAACTCGAATTCCTTTCACAGATTCTATTTCAAGGACAGTCTACACAAACAGCTGTAATATAACCACAATTTTTTTTTAACTGTAATTCATTTAAAATATGAGAAATAAATACATACAGGATTAACAATGAACAGATTTTTCTGTAGAGAATCCCGACCCGCCATGATTGTCTTGGAGCGGACGTTCTTCTTCCACACACTGAAAGCCTTCCATTTCCGGAAAAGTGCAAATAGGGGGATCTTGGTAAGTTCTCTGTGATACAGATACTCCTGCTCCCATCGATCAGTTTCAATAAATTCGATGTCATTATTGTAAACATGTGTCACTGCCTTTTGACTTATAGTATAGTAGTCATTTTTGATGATATTTTCATAACTTACAACTCTATGAACAAATAAAAATTGAGACAAATGAATAAATTGTTGGAGGAAAATTAAGGAATTAAAGTACTTTTTGGTGGAAAAGAGGGATATTTCGAGACAAATACTATTTAAAATAAAAAAAAAATTTAAACCAACTACACTATCTTCAGAAAGATCTGTTTTTTTTTTTTTTTTTGTGGGACTGGGAGACTATACGATATTTATACATATAGGTGTGGTTTATTCCACTAATGAGTATATGTTCAATATACATCCATTTATATATGAAGTCTTCAAACTTATCATTCTTTATGGATGAGTAGGATTCCATGGTATAAAGGTTCAAACTCATGACCTTGCACTTGCCAGGCAGGCACTTGTGCCACAGAGCTATCTCCCCAGCCCCACTACTTTCAGATTGAGCAAATTACTCAAAGAATGGAGGAGGAGCTGGTTTTAAACAACAATGGAGCCTATTTTAAGGATTTCACAACCTTTGCGATAGGCTTGGTCATTAATGACAGTGATAGTATTTTTATAATAAAGCCAATCTACTATAGATACTTAAAATGATAGTGGTATATGACAGCTATCCTGATCTAGGTTTTTATTATCAACTCTTTAGAAATTATTCAAATTTAATAGAACAAGAGTTT
>PVJA010013031.1:12223-50603 GCA_004027025.1 Myocastor coypus
AAAAAAAGAAAACATGAATTACATAAAAGTAGAAACAAGACCCCCAAATTAAGCTAAGATACATCTCAAATAACATAATTGTTAATAAGAAACTGTTCAGTTCAAGATTGCCTCTTTGTGAACTGTCATCAAGGGCATTCCTCAAATGTATGCACAGGAGAAAGTAGATTGAGTGAAGAAGAAATGCAAGAGAGGCATAAAAACAGGACAAGGGATATGAGAACGAAGTACGGAGAACAGAAAAGGCCAATTTTGTATAAATACGTTATTTTGTATAAATATACTTCTGTAGTTTCAGCTGTAACACTGAAATAGTGTATGTCTGCTGGGCAAGTGCAAGGTTGTGAGTTTGAACCCCGGTCCTGCCAAAAAAAAAAAAAAAAAAATAGTGTATGTGTCTTAAAAATAATAGAACAAGTGTTAAGTATGTTGTAACACTTGACTTAGGCCAAGATCCTTGCTGAGATGTACAACTCCTCATTACGATATCTGCAAACAACATTAACAGAGCATTACAAAGATCATACACCATGACCAACCCGACTCATCTCAGGTGTGCAAGAATGGTTCCATATACATAAGTCAATAAAAGTAATATACTATATAAACAGAACCAAGGAGGAAAATCACATGATCACCTCAATAAAAAAAGAAAAACCTTTTGGTAAAATCTGCAAGAGTTGATATTTCCAAAAGAGTTAAAATAACAAGAGCTGGAAAGACAGCTCAGTAGATTAAGCACCTACTTAGGCAAGCAAAGAGACCAGGGATCGAACCCTGGTCCCACATTCTTTGCAGGCCCTGCCCCCAGGCTTGCTGAGCCAGCCACAAAGACTAAAGACCAGGAGTGGTGACATACATCTATAATCCCAGCACTGGGGAGGCTAAAAACAGGAGGATCCCTAGAAGTCTGAACTGTGTAGTGAGCTCTTGTGCCAAATACATAAACAAAACAAAGCAAAGAAAAAACTCATCCTACTACAGGATACATACACATCCATATTTATAGCAGTACTACCCTCAACAGCTAAGTTCTGGAAGCAGCCTACATGGCCATCACTAGACAAATGGATAAAATACCTGGTATATATAAACACAGAGAACTGCGATTCAACCCTAAATAAAAATGAAATCACATCACGTGCAGGAAAATGGATGGAACTGGAGGGCATAATATTATGTGAAATAGGCCAGAGGCAGAAAGTTAAATATCACATGGATTTTTATTTGAGGAGCCTAAAAGATAAATAAGGAGAGATCGTGAAAAAAAGTCAGACTTGTTGGAGATGGGGAAGGGGGTCAGACAGAGGAGGAACCAGGGAGGACAGGGAGAGAGATAAGGCAGACTCAAATGATAAGATAGACTATAGCCACACACCAAGGCCTGACCAAAATGCATGCGTGATGTACTGTAAACACTACTGGAAAGAAAATTGGCACACGCTTTTCCTTCCTAAACATCTTTCTTACACTTTCCTCCCAAGATGAGGTTACATTTCATTTTTTTCTAACTCTTTTTTTTTTTTTGTCTTTTTTTGAGACAGGGTCTCGCTATGTGTGAAGTTCAGGCTGGCCTCGAGCTCACTTTTGTAGCCCTGGCTGGTCTCGAACTTACATCGTTCCTCCTGCCTCAGCCTCCCAAGTTCTGGGATTACAGGTCTGTGCCACCATGATCTGCTCTCTCTTTTCATCTGGCTGTTTTTCCTTTGAGTAGAAAAATATGAAGAACTTCTCCCTTGTTTTAGAAAACTTTTTCTTGATCCCCTTTAACTTAAGATAAAACATCTTCCTTATCTCAAATTTCCTATACAATGGTGTGCACTCAATAGCCATAAACAGTCATGTATTCCTCTTAAAATGTTTCCCTATTAGTCTACAGAGAATATTCCTGCCAAGATCATCAATGACTTCTTTCAAGCTGGATCCAGTTGGTAGGTAGGAGGAGCAGAGGGATTAAGAAAGGTTTTGGCATAAAAACAGGAGAGTATGTGCGCAGTTTTTTTGTAATCTCATTTCCCTTAGGTCTTCCAGTGGTTTGCTGAGGGGCCAGACCCTAAGTCTACCCCTGGGATATCTGTGCTTTGCTCTGGTGTGCAGCTTCTAAGTATTCATTGGTATCTAGAGTTGGGGCAGTTCTCTGAGGATAACGGCTCTTCCAGCATTTCTGAGCATGCAGGGTTCAAGTCTCACTTTAGTTGCTTCCTCTGCAGTTCACTTAAATGTTTGTTTCTTGTCTTAGTTACTTTTCTCTTGTTGCTGGGACAAATACCCGATACTCAAAATGAAGGAAGGAAAGGTTTGTTAGCTCACAGTTACTGGAGGTTTCAGTCCATATTCGGCTGGCCCAAGGCTGAGTGGAGCAGGACAGAAAGCATCCAGTTCACGGTGGTGGAACAGCAACAAAATGGTGACAGAGGCAGCCAAGCAAACACAGCAGCAGAGCAACACCTACAGCTGAGTCTGTCTCTCTGTCGCTCTTTATATTACATTCAGGCTCTCCAACTTTAGGATATCCACCCTCGACCAAACCCATAGTCTCAGCCTTACTCAGACCAATAATCCCATCAGTACTAAAACATAATCCCAGGGATCATGAATCAAGTCTCAGTCTATAGAAGCCACGCCCTATGATTGCATGAGGCTTTGTGGGGACAACTAGACATAAACCATAATATTTCTTTAAGGCCTTTCTTTGAGATGACTAGAAAAATTAAGCTTGCTTTAGCACCTAAAAAGAGAGCTTTAAAAGTTTAAGTATAAAATTCTTACTTTGCTGATAAAGATTAAGTACGATTCAGATAAATAAGCAGAAATCCTTGGATAGTTATATCAGACGGATGTGAAGGTCAGCTTACATAGCTAAACTGTCTCATAGCTGGGACAAAAATATCTGTAGTGATTCTCTTGCTCACTGTAGGATGAATGGAAGCTTGTCCAATGAATTTACTGTAGAACTTCTCTGTCCATCCAAAATGATGCTTACCTTCCAGCCTTCTCCTAACTTCTTTTAAGCATTTGTGTCTTATGTAGGAAAATCACCTGGAGTGAGAAAACTGCATGGTTTTTGTGGTAAGCTGAAACATCCTGTTACTTCTCATTTCAGACATCATCCAAACAACCTGCTGATTTCTACAACAAAATTCTCCTAGAATTAGGGCTGTTCAGATGGCTCAGCGGGCTAAAGTGCCTACTTAGGTGAGCTTAGGCAACTGCAGGGACTGAGGCTTGATCCCTGGCATCACATGCTGCACCAGCCCCACACCCCAGGGCAGGCTGAGCTAGCCATAATATATTTAAAAAAAATTCTCCTAGAATTGATTCTTTTTCTAATATTTGAACAAAGCAAAATCTCAGAGTGATCTGTTACTTCAAGCAGCAGCAGATGGTGCCTGTAATGACGTCAAGTTATTTATTTATTTATTTATTTATTTATTTATTTATTTATTTATGGACCCAGGGATTGAATTCAGGCTCTTGCACTTGCCAGGCAAGCACTTATTCTACTGAGCTATCTCCCCAGCTCCTCCATTCATTTTAAAACCAGTCCATTAATGAATGTGGCTCACTTCATGTGACTTTTCTGATCAAGAACTTTGCATAGCTTTCTATTTTTCAAGTTATAAAATCCTAATTATTCTGCCAGGTGTTTGTGAGACCCCTTCACATTAGCTCCTTCTCTGCTGCCACCAATCAGCCACATTTGTGCAGCTGGGCTCTTCATCACGTTCTCTGGAGGTCACACTTGAATGCGCACACATGTCTTTGTTCACCCTTGTTTCTCCCTTCTGCCTCTTTCCTATGCTTCATTTCTATAAGCAAGAGAACAAATCTTACTTGCTGTGAGTAGCGGGCTCAATTCTAAAACCTCTGAAGCCCTTTTCAAGCTTTCATCGTTATTTTACAGTCTAACTGCTGCGATTTGAGCACATCAATTCGATGAAATTACGCATGCGAGTATCTGGAAAGAAACAGCAGTTTCCCGGGGTGTGCAGCGACCAACCCTAGTCTATTTGATGCTAAAGAAGATCATGAATCAATATGAGTCCGGAGCCAACCTCAGCTGGGGAGGAGAAATGCTTTATCTACTTCTGGCTTGATTAACCACACATAAATAAGATAAATTGTCCGATGTGAATACCTTTTAATGTACAAATTAAACAAAAACACGAGAGGTAACTTCTCAGTTTGATCAGTAAGAGGGTGCTCAAGAGACAACAGCTCTCAGTAGACGGTCCTTGGAGAGAAGCGTAAGTATCGGGCGGGGACTATAGGTTCCCAGGAATCTCTTCAATCTACAGACACTTGGGGGTTTCACAGTGCGCAATTTAACAAGTCCTTGGAGACTTGCTTGAGAAATTGTTGCTGCAGGTTCACGGAGTGAAACTCCGGTTTTATGCTGGAATCAACAGGGGACTATTACAGAAATTCTATTGCTCCAGCCCCACCATCAACCAATTAAATAAATTCTAGAGCTCTCCTCCAAAGCTGAGAATTAGTGTACTAAATTGCTCAACTTTTTTAATGCAATGAAATAATCATTCACTAAATTGTCATAGATCCAGAGCAGTGTCAGAAAGTGTGCATGTAATGTGTGTGTGTGTGTGTGTGTGTGTGTGTGTGTGTGTGTGTGTTTGAAAGAAGAGTAGAAAGACAATTTGACGCTAAGAATTTTTGATAATTCCAATCTGAAGGAGCTTGTAGATTTCTAAATACTGAACAAAATTTGGCATACCGGATTTATTTATTTTTATTTTATTTATTTTTTAATTTTTTAAAAAAATTTTATTATTTTTATTCTTGTTTCAGAACCTTTGTTTGTTTATTCACTCATTTTTATGGCCGGCTCAGCCCATCCCAAGGTCAGGGCTGGCGCAGCATGTGGTGCCAGGGATCGAACCGCAGTCCCTGAAGCCACCCAAGCTTCCCCAAGCAGGGGCTTTAGACCACTGAGCCATCCCGCCGGGCCCAGCATACCGGATTTAAATAGTTTGATAGATTAGCCAAAGAAAACTGCCACTGTATTAGGTAAGCTGGTGAGATTTCTGATAATATAGCTTCAAAATGATCGATCCCTTATGATATAATAGTTTACCTCATTGTAGACTTTTGTAAACATAAATTTACATGGAAATCAGAATGCCGGCATTTGAGAAGATTTCAATTTACACAACCACAAGAAATATGTTTTTACTCTCCACTTATTAAGACATGTCTCTAGAAATGCTACCTTCTTTCTTGGCTTTCCCTGGGCCTTATAGGTACTTGGTATATGGGGAGGGCGCTGCCATATAATCTCTATGATTTGACTGCTAGGACAAAAATACAGTATCTGACTATGCAACTTAAAGGAAGTAAGGCTCATTTTGGCTCATAGCTTCAGAGGTTTCCAACCATGGTCAGCTAGTTCCGGAGCAGAAGTAATCCTCATGGCCCAAGACATGGCCGAGGAAGACTGCTCAGCTCAGGGCATCCTGGGAAGCAGAGGGAAGGGGAAGAGCCAGGGAGGAAGGGGCCAGAGGCCTGGGAGAATCCCCAGGGGTCACACACCCATGACACACCCAGGCACACCCAGAAATGGTCTCCACTAATCTCCTAGTCATCTCTCAAGTCAAACAATCAAATTAACAATCAAGAATAACTACCACACCATCTGACCTAGCCACTGAATCTTAATAACATTAAATCGATACAGCTCAGAGTATTAAATCACCAAACTGGGAGATTTGAGTATTGGTCACTCTTCTGCATTTCTAATCTAAAAAATCATAAAGTGATATCAAGTAGCAAAATACTCAATATACCTGTACCTCAATTTCTTCTTCTTTCCACGGTGGTTAAGCTTTTCTACTGAAATTCCTATGGGAACATAATAATGTATATGAACACCCAGTACAAAGCCGCAAACAGATGGCAGAAGCAGTGGTCACCTCCTGTATATTAGGCACAGTGCGTGTGAGCTGGGGTCTAAAGTCCAACTGCCTGACCTGTCAGCTGTATGAACCTGATTGAATTGCTCAACTCTATGCCTCAAATATTTCATTATTTACAGATGAGATTTATAAATTCTACCTACCCTGTAGAGTGTAGTTGATATGAAAATTAAATGAGTTAATGCACCCTATTCACTAAGAGTTGGTGTGGGCAGTCTTTGTCGTAGTGATGTTGTAAAGGCTTGGGATCCCACTGCAGCTGAATAGAGGTACCCACGGTTTCTTATGAGTGTAACCCAGGTTTATACTTCACTGAATGAAACTGAACAAAAAAACAGACATGTTTACATAATTGACAGAATTGTGAGGTGAGGGGTTACACAACTATAGAGAAGAACCCATCATGTACTAGGGAGGAATGATCCAATACCAACAGGGGCTCTTTTTATGTACAAGTCCCCCCAAAGTAGTACTGAAATACTGCCCGGGCAGGGTCTTATTGATTCAGCTAGGTGATCAAACTCACAAGATGCTCCAAGACTACACTTGGCATCTGTCTACTGAGAAGGACATAGGACAGGATCTGCTTGTATCCCAAGTGAAGGAATACAAGCAGATCCTGTCCTATGTCTGTTAGACATCATCCTTTCTCCAGGTAACAGCTCACCTGCCTGAGGATTAGAATCATGTGATGGATGTGGAATCCACTTTGACTTAAAAGTATTACTGCTCACAGGAACCAGTAGATCTTGCAATAACCCAGATTTCAGAAACTTAAAGAATATGCTCAGAAAGAATTTCTTCCCTGTAAGATCCAAAGCTACGACTCTAGTAGATATTTATGATTCATGTTAGTTCTTCCCAAAGAAGATATAATTTACCAGCTGGAAGTATTTTTGTTGTAAGCAGGGTTACTTAGAAGCCATATCACTCTTACTAGGTTACCAAGAGAACAGAGAAATACAGTTAAGCAAAGGTCACATTATCACTTGGGAGGTAAATATCTATACTCCTTTCTAGCAATATTGTCAAACTTTGCATGTTAGAAAACACCTATAACATAATGCATCTTGCATGACTTCAGAGACTTGTGTAACTGCAAAGGTATTAATTATAATTTCTTTATATTATATAATAAGAAAACTAAAACACAAGGCATAGTCGATGTTCAATTTGATAAAAGTTGTAAATGGAATCCAGCTCATAAGTAACCCAAAGTGATCAAAATATTTTTGATGTAGTTACTTAGATTAATAATAATGTGAGATGAATTATTCATTCAAATTCTTGGTGGTCTCTAATGTTGAAAAAGTTTGATAAAATCAGGAGGCAGCAAATGACTGAAGATGGTCTATTACTCTGTGACAGTTGGAAATTTCCTTTTCCATTAACCAGAATTTGGATAACTTCTCTCAAAATTGTAAAGTGTTATCACTTTCCATTTAAGCTGTAAAACTTATGAAAGTTGTTTCTCTGAATCAGACTTCTACTCATTAGAATGGTGATGTTTTATTGCAAACATAGACAGACACTATTTTATTTATCCTAATTTTCTTTAGAGTCAGATCCATGACAGTGACAAAAATGATCAGAGGAACTTGGTGATTATAAATACCACTTTTCCCTAACCAAAATTTTGTTTTGAATTCCTAATTATATTTTTTTAAATTTATATATATATTATGGCTGGGTCAGCTTGCCCTGGGGGTGGTTTTGGCACAGCATGTGGTGCCGGGGATTAAGCCACGGTCCCTGCGGTTGCCTAAGCTTTCCTAAGCTTTAGACTGCTGAGCCATCTTGCCAGCTCATGAATTCCTAACTATTGTCAGTAGGTATTAATATACTTTCTGGCAACATTGAACTTTTCTCAGTTTACTCGGATGTTCAAATATCACTTAAGGGTTTACATTTAAAACTATCCTTCACTAAACATGCAAAACTTAATCTTTTGCCAAGTGTTTTTTGACTCATAAGAAAATTTTTTAATCATCAATGCACTTTATCATGAAACAACACAAGTGATATTCTCTTCTCATTTCTTTGTAAAAAGCTAAAAGCAGATGGTTGTGTGGTGGCTTGGATTTTATCACAGTAACAATTTCCATAGCATTATTTAATTTCTAATTCATAACTGCAGGGAAATATTTATATATAGGAGTTCCTCTATGAATAAATAGTATCTTTACTCTCAGGGTTGTCAGAATAAAGTCTAGATTGCATTTATTTAAGAATATTCCCATAATATTTTATTTGCCTTATTTTATCCTCAAAAGACATTTTTCTCTTCAAAACAAAGTTCATCCAAAAATTTTACTGTGAGGATTGTAAGTAGCTTTGTCACCTAGCAGTTACTAATGTTCACAGATTTAGTGGATTCATTGATACATAATATATTTTTTGCAGTAAAAGTTTTAAAATATCCTGAATTATGAGTATTCTAATATGTGGGTATACTATTAATATGATTAATACTTTTTCAGGTTCCAAACAGAAAAAAAAATCACATAAGTTGATGACACTACAATTTTATAATAGCAATTCGTTCTGATATTAGATGTAATTGTGTTTTTGGTCTAACACTGAAAATAGGATCTTGTTTTATATTTTTCTCTTGCATGTGACTTTAAAAGTTCAAGCTCTTCTTGATGAGATGGATATTTTGAGAAGAAGTGTGATACTAAATTCATTTACTAGCATTTTCATACAAATAGTGTATTTTGGCAAAAGAACAGGTTATGATAGTTTCACAAAACCAAGTTTGAGTTTATGCTTATTGTATTTTCTAACATAATCTTTTTTATTTCTGTTTGTCTTATAAAACTATGATGTTCAGGTTTAATAAAAAGTTACTAACATGAATAAATGGAAAGATAGATGTTAATTATAAGTGCTAATTGAGGTGTTTATTGAGTTGTAGATCTTGATAGTGTCAAAAATTTTAGGTAATTTGCATTGAAAATGTTTTAAACTATTGAAAAAACCTGAAAGATGTGATCAAATGTTGAGATGCAGAGTTCAGGCTGGTCTAAACCTGAAGTTATGTTACTCAAAATCTCAGTATTTACACTTTCTAGTATTGAACCTTCTGTCAGGGAACCAATTTTATGTAAGCTTTGTAATTTAAAAATAATAAATATAAACCACAATATCTTAAAATTAACAAAAAGGTTATCTCTAGTGAGCTAAATGATGTATAATCTGAGCTACAAATAAGAGTTAACACTCAGATGATTCCTTCTCCAGGATTTAACATTATTTTTATATTAAAGTATCAGAATCTAAACTGATCTGATGATGAAAATATGTAATATAACTCGTGTTAAATTTAAACAATAAAAAAATTAAAAAAATAAAGTATCAGAAATAACAGTTTTAGAGGTTTGACATGGCAGCGTGTCATTGAAGTTTCAGTCACATAGTTCTGGGTCTCTGTACAATTTGTAGATCAAGAATTGCTTGATTGCTGGGAGTGGTGGCGCATGCCTGTAATCCCAGCACTTGGGAGGCTGAGGCAGGAGGATCATTGTGAGTTCGAGACCAGCCTGGGACACAAAAGTGAGCTCAAGGCCAGCCTGAACTTCATGCATAGCGAGACCCTGTCTCAAAAAGACAAAAAAAAAAAAATTGCATGATCATTTTCCTCCTATATGCTTTTAGCAGGGAACTGGATGCTTTAGCTGACAAGGGCATTCTGCTTTAAAGCTGAGAGTTTCCACTCTGGAAACTCGGGAGTTTCGACTACAGCAGAAAATAAATTCTTAGCACCTTTGATTGGATTCAGAACAAAAAGTATCTCCTGAGTTTTTCCATTTAATAGTGAGTAGGGATAGATATTCTCAGCAACACATGATCAGTTATTTCCCTCCTATCAGTAAAAGCATTAAGCAATGGAATGAATAATAGACATTTGTTATCTACATTCGAGTTTAGTGAGCCTCAATTCCAATTGCATTCTTCTCTTAAAACTATTTTGATACTGAAATGATGGATGGCTCATTGAACACATTAAGCACATCTCTTAGTAAGAGACATAGCCTTAGGCAAGACTCCTAAAATTATAGAAGTGGTCTTTACTGGCATAGGCAGTTCCATGGAATACTTTCAATGTTATTCGGACTCATCCGAGCATGCTTACCCTCAGCCTCCCTGTTTTATGATAGACACAAAATCTATTTGCTCTTTTTTTCCTCTATGACAGTGGAGAGTTGCATGGCCAATGGTGCTAACTGGATGTACTTCACCATGTTCACACTCATCCATAGGGTGACACCCCACCCGGAGGTAAAGCGTTGGGTGTGAGTGTTCTCTCGGAGAGAGCAAAGGCAACCTTGCTCCACACACAATTAGATGCTCAGACACCACTGGTTCCCTTGCACCCTTTCCAGTACAAAATATAGCTAACAAGTAAAGGAAAAGACCCTCTAAAGCACAAGATTCTGGTGATAATTGGAATATAAATTATCAAGCTCCTTTCCCTTATATGTGTATCATGTATGGCACACACTGAATTTTGTACTGCTTCTCTGAGATTGGTTAAAACAATTTTCTGCCCAGACACTTTATACTGAAGTTCATAGCATCAGTTAATATGACAATTTTGCCAAATCTTATAACTCATTTTGTTATTTCTCTGAATATACCTTCCTAGACGTGCTTCAGAAATCATCTGACATTTCTTGGTTTTTGCATCAGGGATAGCTTAGATCCCAGTTTCACCTTTATTTAGTTCTGTAATGGAAAGCAACATTTTGTATTTTACACATTTGTTCTGAAAAGGCTCGATAGGCTTTGCAGAGACTGATTATGGTTCGAGATTTTGAAATTATTCAACTTCGCCCCGTGTAGTGACTCATGAAGACATCCTTGGGTAGTGGACTTTCAGTCTGCGGGGAGTCTCATGAGCACTTTTAAGCTTCCTCTTGAGATACACAATAGTTGTCTACTGGAAATCCTTCTGTGGGTCTCTATTTTCTTCTCAGAGTAGATGCTCAGATTCTTGCAGTGGTCAAAAAGGCCCTTCAAGAGCTGTGCTCATTTCCCACTCACTCTGCTTCAGCAGGACCACCGTGATCTTTGCTCCTTGACGGGCTCAGATGTGCTCCTGCCTCAGGATATCTGTGCTTGGTTTCTGGCTGTCTGGAATGCTTGGCCTGGACCACACACAATTCACTTCTCTTTCAGGTCCTTGTTAAAATTCTAGCTTCCCACTGAGGCCCACACTACCATCCCAGTTAACTCACAATTTCTTGCCCTGTGTTCCCAATCTTCCCTAACCTATTCTGTTTTGCTGCAATACTTGTACTTCTTTTTTTTTTTTTTTTTTTTTTTTTTTTTTTTTTTTTTTTTTTTTTTTTTGTCTTTTTGAGACAGGATCTTGCTATGCAGTTGAGGTTGGCCTTGAGCTCACTTTTGTAGCCCAGGCTGGTCTTGAACTCGCACCAATCCTCCTACCTCAGCCTCCCGAGTGCTGGGATTACAGGTGTGAGCCACCACGCCAGGCATACTTGTACTTTTTAACAGATAATTTATTCATGTTTTGGGTTTACTACTGGTTTCCTCTGCCGAGATGTAAACTCCTCAAAGACAGAGATCTTGGTCTGGATGATTCTCTGACATATCTCTAGCACCTCAGACAGTTCCTGAATAAATACTGCTAAAGGATTGGTTTTCATTAGTGTCAATGTTTTTCCTACAAATTCGCAGTCCTGTGAAGATCTTTCGGGTTTATGGTGAAACTATCATTTTACATTTGAAGTAAGATGTTTTCCCTCTCCCTAACATGAAGCCATTGTCATTGTCATCTGGCTTAATTGAACCACAGCACTGAGAAAGGAAGAATGAATGTGGAGAATGGAAAAGGTCACCTGAAGGATTTGGTGGCCAAGCAAAGCCTTGTCTGACACACCTTGTGAGCCAGCTGAGCAACAGGGAAAAGTCACTATGATCTCTGGGCCTTCAAACGCACTGTCATCTACAGTGCTGTACTTTAAAGCAATTTACAGACTCACAAATGGCTCTTTTGAATTATGTCAATGACAAATGTGTGTCGAGCACCACAATGGAGGGGAAGTGTATGTGTTCTGGCTCCGCCCCTCTGTGCTGTCAAGCCCGTTTTATTAACAGTCCTATCTGTAAAGGAAGGTGGAATGAGGTATGCAGGACAAATCACATAGCAGCCACTGCTTATTGATTGCCATCTCTTCTCAGCAGTCACAAAATATCACAATGTTGGGCCGGCAAGATGGCTCAGCAGTCTAAAGCACCTGCTTAGGAAAGCTTAGGCAATCACAGGGACCGCAGTTCAATCCCTGGCACCACATGCTGCACCAGCCCCACTGCCAGGGCAGTGTGAGCTGGCCATATTAAACAAAAAAATCACAATGTTTATAAAACTGATAAAAAATAGCTGGCAGAGGGGCTAGCAAGATATCTCAGCAGTCTAAAGCTCCTGTTTGGGCAAGCTTAGGCAGGTGCAGGGGACCATGGTTTGATCCCCAGTACTACATGCTGCACCAGCCAGAAAAAAGAAATAGCTGGCATAACATTATATAAATATATGAAAAGCACAAGAGCATAGTACTTTGTAACATATTTAGTTTTTATCAGTTGATAAGGGAAAGAAATGTGGAAATATTATTGGATGATGAAATTATTTTGGGCAGAGTTAACATATCACATTTACTATGGATAATAAGGAGACAAGGACCCAGAGACAGAAGGAGAGGGCAGGGAGGAGGGGGAAAGGGTATAAAAAGAAGGAAGATCTGTTAATTGCATGCATAAATTCCTTAAGATGAACATGAACATTATGTACTTCAAACATGTATTAACAATACTGCAGAAATAAATTTAAAAACTATAGGTGCTATCTGCAATCTTCTAATTTTCACTGTTAACTACAGTGCTTCATAAACAAGAACTCACTTTAGATTATAGGTGTCGTACTCAATGGAAGACCTTGGCACTGCAGGGATCATATAAAGAAATCCGAGAGTTTCATTTTCACGCACTATTTTAATGATTTGCAAAGGATCACGGATGTTGGCTCTAACGACTTCTTCCCGGTCATGGAAAATGCGCGTAGGATACATGGAAGATCTAGTCCCAAAGAGCCCTCTTCTTCCAATACCCGTACGTGGCAGTTTAGGAGGAGAAGGAGAGAACACCTCAACAGAAGGCCGATGGATCTAAACAAAAGCATTTTTTAAAAAATGGAGGACAAAATATTATTTTTAAGGGACAAGCATGTTGAACCTGAAAAATGTCAAACTGTTGCTTGGGCGTGACATCCCTTCTCAGTGCTCTTTGCTTCCCACAGGGCTGTCTCAGGGTCAGGTCCCATAGGTCCTCTCTTTTAGTTCCACGATTTTTAGGCTGCATTGCTACGAGCTCTGTGGTGCTCACAGGAGCACACCGCACTCCTTGCTGCACTGCCCAGCACCTATTCTAACTTTGGCCTCTCCTCTCAGTCTCCTCCCCTGTTCTCATCACTTTGATGCTTTTCAGGGAGTGAAATCTGGGCAACTGTTATCATAACGCATGATAAACTTTACTTCTCCACAAATGTAGGAGGTGCTTACAACAGTATGGGGAATTACTGGTATTAGCCTTTGAGAACCATTTACTTTATTAACTAATAATCATCTGTTCTGTAGACCTGTGTTCTGCAACTGAAATGTGCATGTGAATACCTGGGGTCTTAAGGAAATGCAGATTCTGACTCACTCAGTACTGCGGGGTGAGTCACAAGAGGATCACAAGAGGATCATCCTCCGCTCACAAGAGGATGTGGACCCTCTTGACTGATGGTCCTCACAGGAAGCAGCCAGGCTAAGTTCCACCCTCTCCATGCTCACACCTGAGGGCTTCAGGTCTGTATTTCCGGGCCACTCATACCCTTTTGTTCATCCCCCAAACACTAGGGAAGCATCATTCATGTCCTTTCCTCTATAAGGCCATTACCAACCTCACTTGAGGACATCTGACACAACCTTCAAAGACCATCACTTGTCTCTGGTAGGACAAAGGTAACTTTGCCTAGAGAAAAGAGAGTCACCACCCAAGGCCTACTTTGTTGAGTACCTCATATAAATATATAAATTTATTTAGTGCCCACTGCGGAGCCGATAGCAGCCACCATTTCTACAAGAGGTTCATTATTACGAGCTCGGTGGAATAACTTTCTCAGAGAATCTGTGTGCATAAACATCATTATTTTCCATTTCTGACAAAACATACCCTACTGAGTAGCAATTTGGGAGAAGCTCAGCAAGTTCAGAGCCGAAGGAAATAAATCTTTTACTCAAAGTTGTCAAGGATGGCAGTAGAGGTATTATGCTGTTTGGAAACAATGGGCCAAATCTGCTAAGCAAAATGTAGCAAAATCTACAATGTCTTCTCGCCAGATTGCAACAAGGGTTACAGTCAAGTTCAATATTTTCTTAAAGTGAAAGTGTTTCTATTTTAACAGAAAATACATTTATTTTCTTTAGTATATCTTTTTCAGAATTATCCTCTCTTGTAAGGGAAAGATTCATTCAGTAACAGGGCAGCACATTTCCATATGAGTGCTTATTTGCAATTATGTAACTCAGCGGGAGGATGCTATCAACTTAGCAGTCACATATGGGCAGTTGGGATGGGAGGTAAAGGAAGCATCTATTCATATGCTGTGGTTCAGCCATAGCAATTCTTGTTCATTGTTGCCCAGTTCAATTATTTTGTTTCCCTACTGGGTATCCGGATTTTATTTCACAACAGAACCCCTGGGGACCTGGCCTGGGACACACACAAGGCTCCAGACACGGTGGGACACAAAGTGCCAAGCACGATGATTACAGCTGGGGTCATGGGCCCCAGGGTGACCTCCGACAGCATCTGTAGAAGTGGTGGCAGGAGGAGACCTCACTGCCTGGGCCTGAGGCCTGGGCGCTGGCCTGCCACAGCCTGTTTGCTCAGGGGGTTTCTGAAGTTCTGGCTGTCAAAGGTGGCTTTGCTACCCAGCTCCTCCTTGATTCAGAGGATCTGGTTGTACTTGACCAGGATCTGCATGGCATGCCAGTCTTGATCTGTCCAGTGCTGAGTCCCACCACCAGGTCAGTGATGAAAGTGTCTTCTGTCTCCCCAGACCAATGGGACACCATGATGCCCCAACTGTTGGACTGGGCTAGCTTGCACACCTGCAGGGACTTGGTCACAGAACCAATCTGGTTGACTTTGAGCAGCGGGAAGCTGTAGGCCTTCTCATTCACAGCCTTGTTGATGCGCTTGGGATTGGTCACTGCGAAGTCATCGCCCACCACCTGAATGCTGGCTGTGAACTTCTGCTAGACAACCCAGTCATCCTGGTTGAAGCTGTCCTTGATGGACATCACTGGGTAATCCTTGATGAAGGACTTGTAGAGGTCACCCAGCTGGTTGGGTGATATGTACCTACTGGGGTCATCAGGAGACTTGAAGTCCAGGTCGTACTTCCCAGACCGGAAGAACTCAGATGCAGCCACATCCGTGCCGATGACCACCTCACCCAAATAGCTGGCCTTCCTGATAGCAGTCTGCAGCAACTCCAGGGCTTCCTTGCTCTCCAGGATGTTGGGTGTCAAGCCACCCTCGTCACCTACATTGGTGGCATTCTTGCTGTACTTCTCCTTGATGACATTCTTCACGTTGTGGTAGACCTCGGCCCTGATGCACATGGCCTCCTCAAAGCTGGCCACGCTCACAGCTACGATCATGAACTGCTGCAAGGCCAGCTTGTTGGCAGTGTGCGAGCTGCAGTTGATCACGCTGAAGGCAGGGACGGGGAAGATGACCTCAGGGTGGCCTCGTAGGCCAGTGATGTGGCGGTACAGGGGCACCCCCTTCTCTACGGTGCTGGCCTTGCACACTGTGAGAGAGACACCCCCAGGATGGCCCTCACCCCAAACTTGGATGTATTCTCAGTCCCGTCCATCTTGATCATCAGCTTGTCAGTCTTCTCCTGCTCCGTGACATTCACCTTCTTGCTAACCAGGGCAGGTACAATAGTTTTATTGATGTGCTCCACAGCCCTTGCCCTACCCTTGCCCAGGTATCAGGTCTTGCCATTGCCGTGCAGCTCTAGAGCCTCATAGATGCCAGTGGAGGCCCCACTGGGCACGGCAGCTCAGAAGAGACCTTTGGAGTTGTAGAGGTCAACTTCCACAGTGGGGTTCCCACGAGAGTCAAATATCTCTTGGCTGTGTATCTTGAGAATAGACATGTTGGATTTCTGGCTGCCAGATCTTGTTGCCCAGGAAGGAAAAAGAGGGTGCTGTAGACACCGAGGTGTGCGTTGAAGTTGTCCAGTTCAGTTTTATGTTGACATTTTTCTTAATCACTAGAGTTTTTCCTTTCCCCCTCTCTCCTTTCTTCCTTCCTTTCTTTCCTTTCTTTTTCTTTATTTCCTTTCTTCTTCCTTTCATTTCCTTCAATCCTTTTCCCCTCCCCCTCTCCTGCCCTCCCTCCCTTCCTTCCTTTGGTCCTCTCTCCCTTGGTTCCTTTTTACTTTCCTTTCTTATTTTCTCAGATAATTCACATTTCCATTTTCAACTCATTATAAGAAATCAGTACTGAGAGAAGTAATCCTCTTCTCAGAATAAATGATCTTTCCCTGTAATATGGAATATCCCACTTTACCTTCCACTTCCTTTAACCTCTAGCTCTTTACTGAATTCTTCTTGGAGTGACAGTTACAACCAGGACCCATAGTCCACAACCTAAAATTCCTTCTCTTTCATCCTATTTGGCCACTTCTTTAAACTCAAGTGCCAGAAGTCCATATTGTGCCCACTAAATTAACTGAATAAATGATTATGATTATATCTTTTCTGGCTCTAGGCTCTCTTCTCTTCACAGAACCTATACTCATTGAGGTTATAAATTCCATATAATCGCCCATCTTAATTCAGTCTCTAAGGATGATTGCACCCAAATCTTCAGTGAGCTTCTGTCCAGCTGGCTTCTTTTTAAGCCCCAAACTCTTGGGCCTTATCCACTGCATCCTCTGAGCTTAGTGAGATTCCAAGGGTGGCCCCTCCTCTGTTAACTGTCGCTCAGGCAACAAGATGCAAGAGTCTATTCCATTCAGCTCTTTACCATTTTATACCCTAACTGAACAGTGCCTGATAGTGGTTGAATATTGCCCACCTCCAGACTCTGCAATTCGCAAGGCCAGAGCCACTACTTAACTTTGCATTTCCATCACTATAGCCCAAATGCCTGAAACCAAACTAATGTTTGTATACTCAATGCATATTAAAGGGTCCTCTAACCAATAGTCCAAAGAAATCTTGGCTGTTTGGGCATCTTAACTGCAGGTGGGCCTTTCACATTTTCTCCCACATTTTTTTCTTTCTTTAGTTACCTACAGATAATCTCTCTTTTATTTTATTGATTTATGCATTTGTTTGTTTACTTATTTTTGTGGTATCAGGGATTGAATACCTACAGATAATCTTAAAAAGCCAAGCTCTAGTCATTTTTCCCCTAAGCTACTATTCATTTATGTTTTAGAAGACAACTTTACTGTTCTATAATTCTTACCAGCTATAGACATTCTTTTGTGCTGTTTTTGTTTATTTTACTGCTTCTCAATGAGGTCCCTAAAATTTTTTGCTTTTGGTAAAAAAATGATGAAAGAATGAAAATAATTGTACAACATTCAATATACTGTTACACCTTACCACAGAGAAAGTCAGAAGACACAGACGTTGCAGGCTTCTTTTATGATTTTTCTTTGCTGTGCAAGTGTTACTTGAATGAGAAGAACTGAGAGATACTATATCTCCCAAACACACGTGCAACCTTTTAGAAGAGAATGACTTTGCTACTGTTCTCAGGAGTTAGAAGCGTATTAGCAATGCCAAATAAAACAAATCTAATTAAAAGTATCACTTAGGTATTTGAATATGGTTCTGTACCTTCATTTTTCCCATAACATCTTCAGTCTGCAGCGGAGTAAGAGATTTGATAGAACTCCTTTCAGCTACGCTTGTCCGCGGTTTAAGGATTCCACGACTGATTAGCTGAATGCGGTTCTGTTCCTGTATGTATTCCGGCCGCTTATGATCTTGGTAGGTTCTTAGCACTGGCTTTGGGGAGTAGAGAGATAGATTAAAGTTTTTAATAGTGTGAACTTGCCTGATTCTTCACAGCCTTTTGGCTGTTTCCCTGTTAGAAACTCCTCTCCCTGGAATCATTTCCTACCAAAACCACAATCTCATGAGTACTACTCCTGTTGGCTATCATTGATCTGTTACTTGATTAAAACTTTTCTGCTTAGTTTGAACTGGTGTTTTAGTTTGCCTCCAATACCTCTAGCGGTAAGGTTATCCCAGAAAAGTAAGAAGCATGAAATCACACATTTCCCAGTGGTCCACGACAGATCCCCACTGTTCACTGCCACTTGATGACAAGGAGAAGTAATTTGTGTGCTAAGGAAATAGAAGTCATCAGGGCATGTCATGGCCATGAGGACTGGGATCCCTGACTTTTTCAACAGGGACTCAGAGGAAAGTGTGGGGAAAAACAGAACATCAAGGGAAAAGGGGGTGAGTTCTTCCAATTCCAATTCATAGGTTACTGCAGTAGACTGAAGACAGCAAAGCGGTTTGTGTCTTTGAAATTAGCTAAAGAAAGGGACAAAGTTCCATACTAGAAAGTAGCTTCAGAGAATTTAATACTAACTATAGTAGACAGACAGGATAAGGGTAAAGAAAAGAGAAAAATCTAGATGAATGTAGGGAAAGGGAGCATAGGAAGGAGAGCCCAGAAAGTACAGATGTCTCTTTAATAAGGTAGTGGGGGGAGGGGGAGATGAGGAAGTTCTAGAATTTGAAAAGTAGTTAGTCAATATCCACCTTCAGAAAGAGCACTGAAAACTTAGCATCACTTTACAGATGTGTTATAGCAATGGGAACAGAAAAGGCCTACAGGTAGCTCTCGCACTGAATTTATCTTAAGGGAAAGATAGATGAGAGTAAGGGACAGAACAATAGCCTGAAGTATACTAGAACAGACACGGTTATGCACATTAAAGAAAAAAATTGTAATTAAAAGTGAGTTAAAAATGAGAAATTATAAAAAAGAAAATAAATTGGACTTATGAAAACTCAAAGGAGAAGAGAAAAAAAGGTTGTGCAGATAAGAAACAAGACCTGATTTTCTCTATTAGAAGGACATGCCAAGCACGTGGGACAGGACCCCGGAACGACCTGTGCCAGCGCTCGCTCACGAAAAGGTTTTTGAAGAAAAGGGGAAATGAGAATCCAGGTGAAAAGAACCAAGTTACTTGCAAAAAAAAAATCTGGTTGTTGTGGTTTAGAAGGATACATACCTATATATATCTATATATATCTATATATATCTATCCATATATATATATCTATCCATATATCTATCTATCTATCCATATATATATAATATATATATATATATATATATATATATATTATATATATATATATATATTAAAGCTGGCTCAGGCCTGCAGGTCTCATGATTCATGTGCCAGTGAGGACCAAACTGCAGTCACCAGCACCTGAATGACTTTGCCAAATCATGTGCTTTAATCAATTGAGCTACCTGGCAAGCCCTATAAACTGGAAGGAAATGGAATACATGTTTATGATATGCAAGGAAAGAACAACTTGATTCAAGGATTCTGTATCCACCCCAATGGGTATTCAAGTATAAAAGTTACAAGCACGGTCTGATGAACATCCAGAAATGCAGGGAGATTGTGCCTTTAGCTAAAGCTACCAGAGGGTGCTAAACAACCAAAATGACTACAGAGATTTGAATAGTAGAATTGGTGGGAGGTAGTGGGAAAGTTCTGGAACTAGATGGTCACTGCGATTGCACAACACTGTGAATGCACTCAATGCCATTGAATATGCACTTAAAATTGTTACGCAGACTTCTCTGGCAAACAAAAGGGCGGCAGGTGTGCAGTATGCACTTAGCTATCTGTATGGCATATGCTGACTGTTTGCTCTGATGAGGCATGTACAGTACAGCAGTCAGAGATTAGAGATAGTTTGTGGGTGATAGAAAAAAATCATTGACTTTTGAACATAGGTCTGATGTAGCAATTTCAAAACATTTTCATGCATTTCTATGAAAATGAGTAGATATATTGGTGTTGCTCAGAACTATGCTTTTCAATTCATTATAGCCCCATTATAGAACCAGTCTAGGTACCTATTGGAAAGAGTAGACCAAGAAAATGTGGTACATATACATCCAGCCAAAAGAAGAACTAAATCTTGTCATTTGGAGCAAGATGGAAAATATCATCCTGCTAAGCAAATTAGTCCAGATTTACAAAGACAAGCGTCACATGCTTTCCTGCATATGTACAACCTAGAAAAAAACATGACTGAAGTAGGATGACTATTACACAGGAGAAGCAGAGCAGAGGAGGGGAAAAAGGGCGTATATGACAATAATATGCTATATGCACGTATGAAAACACTGCAATGAAAAAGAGAGAAATGCAGAGAAAGAGAGAGAGAGAAGGAAGGGGGAAGAGAGTGAGAGCGCGAGAGCTGTGCTGTTCACCATTGAAGGGACGAATACAGAAGAGAGGAGACAAAGTCAAGGAACAGCCGTAGGCTTTAGTTTGGAATGAGTACAGTTAATATAAATTCTAGATTTTAAAGAGTAAATCCATGCACACACGTTGTAACTGTTTTTTTTAAAGATGCAGATACATACCAACTAGTAATATGTACACATGGTAGCCACATCTTGGGTTCTACATGTTCTTCCCTATTAAAAAAGATGTCTAACTCCATGGCTAAAATGTGCAAGTTGCGAAGTAAACTTTGACTGCTTGGGAGGGGGTCAGAAGGGAAGGAAGTACTCGACAGCTGTTGATGACAGCAAAAAGTCGCAGGAATTTAAGGGTATGCCCATGGATGAATTTAAGCATCAACATGAAAAGAATTATACTAATGAAGTAAAATAGTGAATTTTTAAAAAGTTATAAATCCAGACCAGCAGTTTGGCATTTAAGGACAGGTGATACAGTTGTTCTGTGCAGAAGAATGTTAACTAGTAAGTGGATGGGACAATTTGAATTTCAAAAAGTCTATATTTGATTTAAGATTTATTAAATAATGGAGGCTGGTGAGGTGGCTCAGCTGTCTAAAGTGCTCGCTTAGGTAAACTTAGGCAGCTACACGGACCACAGTTTGATCCCTGGCACCACATGCTGTGCCAGCCCCACCCCCAGGGCAGGCTGAGCTGGCTATAATATATAAAAAATTATTAAATAAACAAAGCCATGAGTTTAAAAATCTTTTACTGGCAGAAAAAACCAAAAACAGGTCTTTCACTCTCACTTAGGCTATAGACTTATGGAACATGCAGAAATACATCAGGTGGCCCAGTGAACCATCAGGCGTAGCCAGCATGTGTCACATCATACAAACAGTCCTGGACATTTCAGTAAATGCTATCAAAAAGTTAGCTATGGGATGCTTTTAGATTAAAAGAGAATAGAAGTACAATTAAAAGATGTAGGGCCATCCTGCCAGAGTTGGCTGAATCTAGAAGCTTCTGCTCACCCTAGAGACTGCCCTAGGGCTGGGGAGGTAGCTGAGTAGAATAGGTGCTTTCCTGGCAAGTACAAGGTCCTGAGTTTAATCTCAAGTACTGCAAAATGAGTAAGTAAGTAAGTAAATAAATAATAATAATAATAATAATAATAATAATAATAATAATAATAGCAAAAAGACTGCCACAGAGACCTGTGGTAGGCTAGCTCTCACTCCTCCAGCCTTCCTGCTAGAATTTTCTGAGTTGGCCATCATTCCTAGGCCTTAAGACCACCAGGGGGTCCTGACTACTACAGAAATCTGCAGCAGCCTTGTGAAGTACTACCCTGTGCCAATCCACATTGAGAGAGCCTTGAACATCACCAGGCTGCACTCATCATCACTGAATTCGTCTTGAAATTTGGCTTACTGTCCTGTCCCTAATGAGGTAGAAACCACATTGCATGCCATAAAGCAGGCACTCCGATGAGCCTACCCTTCCCTTTCATAGTCTGGAGAGACTTGCTGAACTGCACCCCAAACCCCTACATCACTGGAAGAAATGACAAAAAGAAGGAAGAAAAGGCAATCGCAGACCATCAGTTCACCCAAAACAAGTCTAGGAGACAAGGTCATAGAAGAACTTGAAAGCCACACACCTGAAATTTCTGAGATGATAGCAGCTGAAGTAAAGAAATAACTCCATCAGGCTATGGAAGAAATTATATTGGAAATAATCTCTCAGATAAAAAAGGAAATGACAACAATTATGAAAGAATTGCTTGATACCTCTAAGGAAGACACAGATTAAAAAAGTTGAAGGGAATAGGAAAATGATGGAAACATTGAATGAACAATACAGGAAAGAACTAGAATTCATATTATAGATTCAAAATGATATCCAGGCCATTAAGAATTCCACTGAAAGCTGGAAAAACTATTTGCATAAAACATAATATATCTTTATATGAGAGAAGAACCTGATATAAAGATAACTGAAGCATATAGAACTCTAGCTGGTCAAAATCAAAATAAATCATCACCCAGACACATAGTGATCAAGATCCCAGAAATTCAGCAAAAGAACAGAATATTAAAAGCTGTTAGAAAAAAAAAAGCTGTTAGAGAGAAGACACAGATTATCTATAATGGAAATCGCATCATAATCATGGCCGATTTCTCAACAGACTATGAAATAAAATAGAACTTAGAGTGAGATATTTGAGACCCTGAAAGAAAACAATTTTAAAACCAAGATTGATGTATCCTGCAAAGCTATCTATTAAATTTAATGGAGAGTTAGATACTTCCTCTACAAAGTAGAACTGAAAAAATCCATGACAATCAACCAACTCTACGAAGAATACTGGCATTGTTTAGAAAGAGACAAAGACAACCACCAACTGCAACAAGAGCAGAAGAGAAAAACCAAGCAGAGCAAGCAATTAAGCAAAAGGGTAAGGTAGGAATTCTACAGTAGGAAAACAATATGGCACAGATAAGCTAGTACATATGTCATCACTATCAATGTAAATGGTCTCAACTCACCAATCAAAAGAGCCACACTGGCAGAGTGGATAAAGAAACAAAATCCAACAATGTCTCATACAAGAAATATTTTTAACTCAAAAAGAAATTAATAGACTGAATGTCAAGGGGTGGAAAACAACACTTGATGTGACAGGAACCCAGAAAAAGCCAAGGGTAGCTACTCTGGTTGCTGACAACATCAACTTCAAGCCAAAGGATTAAAATAGGCAACGAAGGTTACTACATACTTGTTAGGGGAAAATTGCAAGAGGAAGAGATGGCAATTATAAATATATATGTACTCAATGCAGCACCAAATATCTAAGACAAATTTTGACAGACATGAACATAATAGTAGTGAGGGCTTTTAACACCTCACTGACACACAGCAGTAGATCAGTCATGCAAAAAAAAATGAGCAAAGAAAAATAACAGAACTAAAACCAAACTTTGAAGAAATGGACTTAGTAGACTTATACAGGGTGTTCCACCCAGCAGCATCAGAATACACATTCTCTCAGCCACACATAGGACATTTTCTGAAAATAGATCATGTGCTAGTACATAGAGCATACTTAAGTAAATACAAAGGAATCAAAATTATCCCATGCTTATTATCTGACCATAGTGCAATGAAACTGGAAATTACTGAAAAAAAAAAAAAAAGAAACAGCAAAAACTTTATAAACACATGGAAATGAAATAATACCCTCCTGAACATCAATGGATCATAGATGAAATTAAAGAAGAAATTAAACAATATTTATAATCAAACAAAATGCTGATAAAACCTATTGCAACCTGAGGCATGCAATGTAAGCTATCTTAAGAGGGAAATTCACAGTGATAAATTCTCACATCAGGAAAACAGAGCGAATCCAAATGAACAATCATATGCTGCACCTCAAACTCCTAGAAAAAGAAGAGCAGGCCAAAAGACAGAGGAAGGCAGGAAATTATAATGATTAGAGCAGAAATAAATGCAATGGATATGAAGAAAACAATACAAAGAATTAAAAAGTCAAAGAGTTGGTTGTTTTGAAAGAATAAATAAAATGGATAAACCCCTAGCTAACCTCATTAAGTGAAATATATAAAAATTCAAATTCATGTAATGAGGAATGAAAAGGTTGAAATTAGTACAGACCTTATTGAAATTCAGAGGATTATTAATACTTATTTCTGAAACCTGAACTCTCACAGAATGGAAAACAGAGAAGAAATGGACAGATTTCTAGTTACATATGAGCTACCAAAGCTAAATCAAGAAGATATAAAAATTCTGAATAACTCAATAAAAGTCAATGATATTGTAATAAAATGTAAAACAAACAAACAACAACTGCTAACAAAGAAAAGTCCAGGTCCTGATAGATTCACAACTTAGTTCCACAAGAAATTTAGGGAGGACCTAATGCCAACTTTCTCAAACTCTTCAGTGAAATTGAAAGGGAAGCTATTCTCCCAAACTCATTCAGGGAAGCAAATATTACTGTGATAGCAAAACTAGAGAAGGCCCCAACCAAAAAAAAGAGAACTACAGGTCAATCTCCCTATGAACATAGATGAAAAAAATACTTAATGAAATACTAGCAGGGCCTGGCAGGATGGCTCAGTGGTCTAAAGCACCTGCTTGGGAAGCTTGGGCGGCTTTGGGGACCGCGGTTTGATCCCCGGCGCCACATGCTGTGCCAGCCCTGCCTTCGGGGTGGGCTGAGCTGGCCATAAAAATGAGTGAATAAACAAACAAAGGTTCTGAAACAAGAAATAAATAAATAAAATAAAAAATTCTTAAAAAAATAATAGAATAAAATAAAATACTAGCAAACAGGAAGCAGTAAATCATCAGGAACATTACATCATGACCAAATGGGACTCATCCCAAAAATGCAAGGATGGTTTAATATATGCAAAACCATAAATGTAATATACCACATCAATACAGCTGAAGACAAAAATCAGATGATCATCTCAATAGATGTAGAAAAAGCTTTTGACAAAGTCCAACATTCATTCACGATTAAAAAAAAAAAAAAACACTACAGAAAATCAGAATAGATGGCCTTTATTTCAGTGTGACAAAAGCCATCTACAACAAATGGGCAGCCAACATCATACTTAATGGACAAAAAATGAAAGCTTTCACTTCAAAATCAGGAAAAAAATAAAGATGCCCATTGTCACCACTCCTGTTGAATATAGTACTGGAAATATAAGCTAGAGCAATTGGACAAGAGGAAGAAATAAAAGTAATAATGATTGGAAAGGAAGAAGTGAAATTGTCAGTATTTTCTGATGACATGATTCTATACATAGAAGACCTTAAAAACTCCAGAAGAAACTTGTAGATTTAATAACCAAATTCAGTAGCATAGAGGGATGCAAAGTTAACACTCCAAAATCAATACTATTTCTGTACTCAAACAATGAACACACTGAGAAAGAAATTATGGAAACCACTCCTTTCACAAAAAGTCAATATAATGAAATATTTTGGAATCAGTTTCACAAAGGGATAAGGTATAGAAAGTATTTGAAGTATGTGTATAGCACTGTATTCCTTTACAAAGAGATATTAAAGCAAAGTAGAAATCATTTAACATTATTAATTTTATATTCTTCTTTTCATCTTTTTGTATATTTGAAATTTTCCTTAGGGCTAGGAGTGAATTTATTTACACAATATAAATGATTTAGCAAATATTAATAAACCTCAATTATAAAACCTTAAGGTCATTATTAAAATCAAGATTATTATTTTTCATTATCATCTTCATTTTTTAATTCTTTATTGTTGACCTCTAAAACATGGCCAAAATATTTTTTTGTACAGGGATAGATAGTAAATAATTTAGGAGTTGTGGGTCATATTACAGTTACTCAAAGTTTTAGACATATGTAAATAAATGAAAGTGATGGTGTTGTAATAACAGTATTTACAAAAAGAAGTTATTAGAGAATTGGATTTGACCTGTGAACTATAGTTTACTGAACTCCAATTTAGAAAACATATAAATACTTCAAATAAGGGCATACTTATCTGATTGTGACTATTCTTATTATATAGCTCAAAAGCAAAAGCTTAACACTGAATATGAATTTTAAATTATTAGTAAAATTTTTGTGAACATGGAAGAGAAGAACTTTAGTTTTTTATACCTATTAATTGGTCCTTTACATGCATTTAGAGTTATTCAAGGGCACAAAGATTTTCTGAAAATTCTATCAGACACACATAAGTTTTTTAGAACACCACGCATGTAATTTTAAAGAAGGAATGTATATTATTTTTCCTGGAGTTTTAAGTATTAAATGTTATGTGAAGGACTACGACAGCTGAGAAAGGGGACATAGGTGGTGGGGGAGGGGAGGGCAGGCCAATAACACATGGGAGGCAAAAATCATTAAACTATGTTACATGTATGTATGAATCTTTCAAAGACCAAATCCATTATAACTAATATTCACAATAAAAAGTGGTATCTCAATATGTAAAAGAGCCTCCTAATCTGGATAGGTAAGTATCTGTAGAGTGCATAATCCTAGAGAAAAATTTATGTGCAAAACATGGTTCACCACATTAGCCCACAATTTTACACAGATCCTGGAACTTAATATCTGTTGAGTACATGTGTACAGTGCTTACAATTTCATAAACACGTTCTTAGCTTTAAAAGTACCCTTCCTTTCTTAGTGAAGAGCCTGGAAACAACATCCTTTCCTTAAAAGCAATGCTGTAACTTCCTCTGGATAAGCAAAATGGACAAAATGCTGACTTCTGAAAACTTACCAGAGGCTCTAGTTTTACAGGCTGCTGTCTTTTTCTTGTCCTCTCCTGAGCTTTTGTGCTATTTCTAAATGTCAGGACTTGTCTATCAGATGCATTTGCGGTGGATGTTACATAACTCATTCTTCTCCTTGATGCCGAACTACTCAGTCTTGAAGGCTGAGGATTTTCTGAAGTATCTTCAAGATTTTTCAGCTCCATTTTGCTATCTGTAGTCTGATAATTCATCTTCACTTTTGGAAAGGACAGGGGAAAGAAAAGGAAAGTGAAGGGCTTGAAGACTTCGTTAAAATGAAGATTCTGACTTCTGTACTTCGAGGCACAAAGTCCTAAAGCACCCGAACGACCCTATCATAGTGGTCCTGTACTCAGCACCAAACGCACTCTCATCCCACAGATGAGTGTCCGTGTACTTTAAAATACCCTTCAAAATGCTATGGCACAGAGGGTCTTGAATCCGGGGCTGGTGTGTATAGCTGGCCAAGTTAGCTCAGTTTTGGCCACGAAAATTGAGGGTTTTCTATTTTAAGTTTCCAAGCAACCAGTCACAAAATACAAGGTGGTGGAGGAGGAGGAAGAGGAGGAGGAGGAAGAGGAGGAGGAGGAAGAGGAGGAGAAGGAAGAGGAGGAGGAGGAATAGGAAGAAGAGGAGGAAGAAGAGGAGGAGGAGAAAGAGGAGGAGGAGGAAGAGGAGGAAGAAGAAAAACAAAAAAAAAGAAACGAAAAGAAAGACAAGGCGGAGGAAGAGGAGGAAGAAAAAACCACTAATTTTAATTTTATGTGTCTAACAGATTCAAATTTTCATTTCAATACGTTGTATAAAAATTATTACTGTGGTAAATTAGTTTTCGACACTCCGCCTCCCGAAATCCAGCGTGAGCCTCGTATCTACAGCCATAAAGTACCAGCCACACGCGATAGCTGTTGCCATACTGAATAGCGCAGGACTAGATATGATCGAACAGATCTCATACACGTCTCTTGATATCGCTATTCCTCATTTTTCCACACTTCTAAAATGATAGTTACATAGGTAATCACTGCAATGCTTTTCCACTTTATTTCTCTTCCTGTCCAAGTCTGTCGTATGTGCCTGGGAAAACCACGCTGCGTTTCCGGCCCAGGACTGGGAGCCATCCGGCCCCCAGGCTCGGCATCACGGGGACTCACCACTTGGGCCAGGAGCAACCTCGGCTGAGGGGTCTCTGGAAACTGAGCAATGCGTCCTATGAGAGCGGAAAGTCAGTCTGTCGGACTGTTTCTCGTTGCCTAGCAGCCACCAAGCCTGCTCCCAGCACGCCTGCTAGGCCTGTCACCACGGTAAAGCCCCAGCGAATCACGGGTCTTGGTCTGGGAACTCGGCAAGTGATCGAACCAATCAGTGTCTCCGAATGGTTTTTTGCGTCGCTGGTTGGTAGAAAGCCGTAACGGCCCGCCCATTTTTCTTCCGAGCCGGGAACTGAAAACTTGGGCAGTGCAGGCAAAACCCGTAGAGGAGTCGATATGTTCGCTTTTTGGTCTTCCCTGTTCACTGCCCCAACTTCCTACAGGAATTTCTTCTGGAATCAAGAATCTCAGGAGAGTGATATTTGTTACACGAACAGTTGGAGTCAGCTCTGGAAGAGCGACGAACTTGCCCCACCTCTAACACCCTCGAGACAGAGCCCAAAGAGAGAGAGAACCTGGGTTTTTGTCTCCAAACTCTACTCTGAGCTCTCAGTGAGGCTTCTTTCTCTCCCAGGAAGACAACTTCATGTCAAGCATAGCAGGAACCTCCATTACGTGGTCCCCATCCCCTGTTTACCAATCCCTGGATCTTGTTTTGGAGTTCAGTGTCGCTTAGTTAGGTCTCAAACTAATATTACTAATGTAAATATCAAAATCTAGCGCCCATGCGTACTGCAGATGACTAACCCCCACTACTGATGCCAGGGAGCAGGTCTTTCACAGGCTTTGCGGAACGGAAGGCAGAGCCTGGTTTTCAACCTCCCCGCCGATTTTTTTTTTTTTTTGGGGGGGTGGTCTTTCTTTGTTTTAACCTTAACATTTCTTTCCTGCCTTCAATGCCTAACTGTTTATGAAGTGCAGGAACAAGATGCTTGCATACCTACCCGCAGTGTACATTTTCTCAATCTTAACGTATTCAGATACGATTTTATATTCTGGTATGACAAGATCTCAGAAAGAATCATAGGGTGAGGTGGCCATGAGAGATTACTCAATTCAGCTCCTTCATTTGATTAGGAGCAAACCAGACTTTGTTACTGTTACATAAACATTAAGTGGAAGAGACTAAAAATGTTGAATTCATAATTCATTTCATTCTAAAGTAAAATTTTAAACATGAACAAAATAGAGAACCAGTCAAATTTTAATAGGAGAAGGGAAGGAAAGAAGGAAGAAAAAGGAAAGGAGAAAAAACAGCACAAGGGTAATGACTGCTGAAATGATTAGGAGAAAAAAGATGAACTTGTGAAAGTATTAAAGACTATAAAAGTTATTTAGCCGATTTGAAAAATAAGCAAATATACTGTAGTAATGAAAAATATAATGACTAAAGTTAGCTCAGTGGATGGAAATACTGATATATGTTATGATGTGGATAGATCTTGGCAACTTTATTTGCTGTGTTAAATGAACTAGACTCAAAAAGTTATATAATGTGTGATTACCAAGCATAGGAAAATTCACAAAAATAGAAAGTTGACTAGTAGTTGTCAAGTGTGGGGAGCCCTGTAGAAATGGGGTCCTTTAATAGGGACCTTCGCCAGGGCTCCCTGGAATGAACCCAGACACCTGCAGACCATGAGCTGCGAATATTTAACAAGTAAGCTTGGAATAGACACTAAGATATGGTCAAGGATGCGTTGACCCTGGGAAAGAGAACTGGGCCAATTAATACAGGAAAACAGCATGTAGGGGGAAGTGTGTCCTGACTTAACCTGGCCCACAATTATTCCTTGAACTGTACAAATATCACAGCTTCTATCAATAAACTGCCTTTTGCCGCCAGAGCATTTGGTCCTTCTGTGTTTCAGTCTCTCTCCTGAGTTCTTTCTGCCCTGGCTGCGGCAGCCAAGGTCTGGGGAAAGAGAATATGAAAGTAATTTTAATAGGTATAGAATTTCCGTGTGGGCAGTGAAAGCGTTCTAGCACTGGGGAGTGGTAATTATTGCTTAACAGTATATATATACTAAATATGACTTCTGGTAGATGTGCTGTTATGTTTAACACACAGACTTGGTGGACAGATTGAACAGAATATTAAGCACAGCTCAAGAAAAATATGTGTGAGCAGGAAAATAGACAAGAAATTATCAACATGAAAGAAAAATCCAATGATGACAAAATATAGAAGAGAAGCTAAGATTCATAGAAGATTCTGGGAGAAGTTTTAATTAAGTTAAATTTTGGCCTAAGGAGAAAAGAAAAGAAAGAATAAAGTAGGGGTAATATTTGCAGGGATATCTGAAGATAAGGTATTCTACAAGACTTTTCTAGAATAGAAGCTAGACTTGGCCTTCAGGTAGATAAAACTTGTTTGAGATGATAACAGTGGGACAAAATTACGTCATTATTAAGTTTAATGTATACAAATAACTGAGATATAGAATCATAATAGAATGGAGCGCATGGTTTCTGAGCAACTGTCTTGGCTACTTTTTACTCATTGTTGGGACAAAATACATGACGCTCAAAATGAAGGAAGGAAAGGCTTATTTAGCTCACATTTAGTGGAGGCTTCAGTACATACTCGGCTGGTTCCCAGGTGGAGTGGCACATGGCAGAAAGGAGCAGCTCATGGCAGCAGAAAACAGTGAACAGCAAAGGGAAAGGCAGCAGCTGAGGCTTCTAGCAAGTCTCTCCTCCTTCTCTTATGAATAAGCTACCCTGGGGTGAGGATGTAGAACTCACACAATGTCCATGCCCTCCTTTTGTACAGGAACAGGAAGTTTACAAAATAAGAATCCTGGCTCTCTGCTGAGTTGCTTAATTAAACTTTAAACTTCTCAAGTTGACAACAGTATATGCCACCCCTTATCAACTTGGCAATCAGACATTTCCTTAAACCAGTTTCCAGGTACATAGATATGCTTATAAACATTTTAAAACTTGAACATTATAGCACAGGTTTAACTATCATTAAGAATCACTATTAAGTGATTCATGCCAAGAATCACTTGCCAAGTAAGCCTATCAACAATGTATTACTTTATTTTTTTTTATTTATTTTTTTTAAAAATATATTTTATTTATTTATTTTTTGTTTTAGAACCTTTCTTTATTCACTCATTTTTATGGCCGGCTCAGCCTGCCCCGAGGACAGGGCTGGCGCAGCATGTGGTGCCGGGGATCGAACTGCGGTCCCTGAAGCCACCCAAGCTTTCCCAAGCAGGCGCTTTAGATCACTGAGCCATCCCGCCAGGCCCCGACAATGTATTACTTTAGAACCATAATATTTTGCCCCTGTCTCCCCAAAGATTCACGCATATCCCTTTATTCAAAAGGCACTTGATCTGTCTACAGGAGTTGCCAGTGTCCTAACAGTTTCAGCCTTGCTGAAAAGTTTCAGTCCCAAATCTCATCCAAGATCTAAGGCAAACTCTTAGCAGTAAGCCCATGTACAAAAGAAGAGTTAAACACTTACAACATTCAATGGCACAGGATAAACATTACCAATCAGAAAGGTATACAGAACAGGATATAAACCATTAGGACCAAAACAAGTCCAAAATCCAGAAGGGTGACCATTAAGTCCTGGTGTTCCATGTGGAACATCTGAAGCAATCCGTAATGAGTTGTGAGCTCCAAAAGCTTTACATGGCTCCATTCCTATGGCACTTCTACTGGAACCTCTTCTCAGGCCTGCTTTGCTCCATTTTTGTAGCTTTCCTCAGGCAATCCGTCTTTCTGGCTTTTCCAAACTTCAGAGGTTTCCATTGAATAGGTTTCTCACAGCTTTACACTTTGCCCTCCCAAGGGACTACTGCCTGGTCTCTCAGACCTTCTGAAATGTAGGTGGAAGATTTCTTAACCTCAGAACTCCTCCTGTACCTAAAACTAACACTGTATGGATGATGCCAAGGAAGGTCTGCTGCCTGCTGGAGCAGTAGCCAGGTTTTTTTCTCTCTTGACTGTAGGGTTGAGTGCTAGATCGCTGAACACTCTTACCCTGATTCTGTGTGCCACACTGTGCTGGACTCTCGTGTGTCCATCACTTCCATTCTAGAATATGAGGCTCTGTGACTTTCTCCTCAAAGCGAAGTCCCTCGCCCTTAAAGTTCTTAAGCTGAAAAAGGCCTCCATTGATGCCCTCAGAATATCTTTTCTAGTCTCCTGTTCCTCCTGCCCAATGGAGATATCAGCTTTATCTTTGCAGTCTGCAGCCTTTCTGGCACTTTCTTTCTGGCCAAACTCACAACATTTTAAATCATGCTGCTGGGTTCTTCACTCTTGATTATCAACATAAATCTAACTAAAAGCTCTAACAATGGCTGTCCCATTAGTTTGACATTTGGCTGCTTTTAAATTTCCTTTATTAGATTAACCAGTCTCCTGTGCTTAATCTCAGTCTCAGGCAAAGTCTCTGAACATGAGCAAAATGCAAACAAACTTTCTGACACATCATCATACGAATCACTTGGGGTCCAACAATCAACACAGTCCTTCATCCCAGCGGAAGCCTCTCCAGCCTGATCTTTGTAGGCAGGATTTCTATTAGCATTCTGTTTGGAGCTCTGAAAACAATCTCCCATATAGAAGAGCTGAAGGCATTCTAGCTCTTTGCTAGTAGGCAACATGTCTAAACCTTTCCTATTCCTTCCCATAAACCATTGTCTAAAGCTTTTAAACAACACGGTTAGGTAACTGCAGCAATGACCTCACTTTTCTGGTATCAAATTAGACTAAGTGCCTTTTGCATAAAAGGATGTGCTTGAGTCTTTGGGGGGCAGGAGCAGAATTTTATGGTTCTCGTGTAATATAATGTTAAAAGACTAAATAATGATTCTAAATGATAGTTAAACCTGTATTACAATGTTGATGTTGTGGGATGTTAATAAGTCTGTCTTTACTTCTGGGAACTGGCTTAAAGAAGTATGTCTAGTTGTCAAATTGGCAAAGGGTGGACTGTGATGGTTGACAGATTTTGTTGACCTGAGATGTTGGAAGCTTGACTGGATCAGCTCAGCAATTCCATAACCTAGGGTGTGAAGCCCCCTCCTCATGGGAAAGGGTGGGGAGAGTCAGGGAAAGGCAGGGAGAGCCCACCGTAGGGTGATTCAGGACACAAAGGGTATATAAAGGGGTTGAGGAAAGATTCTTTGTGACATGTTGTCAGAGGAGCTCTGGTCTTCACAGTCAGCCCAGAAGGAAGAAAGAAAGCCTTGGTGGATGCTGTGGCTGCTCGGCATTCCTCTGCTTTTTGCTGTTTTCTACTGCCATGAATGGATGCCTTCTGCCTTGTGCTGTTCTGTCCTGGATCCGGCCAACTGCGGACTGAAACCTCCACCAACTGTGTGCTAAATGAACCTTTCCTTCTTTAATTTGGGGTGCCTTGTATTTTGTTCCAGCAATAAGTGAAAAATAAGTGAGATAGCAACTCAGTGAAAATCGGGAACTATAGTGAGGTGCCATGACTTTTGGCATTTGAGTAGCTTTTTATACAATCCACATTAGTTGTTCCTACTTCTCTGTTGTGGTATGAAATAAAACTTATTGAGTAAAATTGTCCATGTGCTTCTCTTTGGTAACAATAAGGATAATAAAAGATAGGCTGCCCCACTTGATAGCTAAGGTAAATCAATGAAAAACCTGAAGGACAGAGGGGTGATAGCTTTTAAGCACAGGGCAAGTGATCTGCATTTCTGAGTCTGTGGTGGTATCCCATTCCATTGACAGCAGCACACAAGTAGCACAGTGGGTGCTGAGATAGGACCCTGGTTTATGTGGTACAAAATGCAGTTCTTTTTGCATATTTATACTATTTTTGAACTCTGAGAATTGTCATCAGTTCTCTTTAGAAACGAGAGGTCCTTGGTTTGAACCTGGATGTTTCCCATAATTTCACTGAACCACATAGTAAAAGACCCCCCTGAGGATTGTTGTTTGCAGCATAAGAGGCAGAACTGGAGAAGCTGTTAGGGGGGCTGTTTTGGAGAAGCTGTTGGAGCTATGGGAAGCTGGTGGCTCTCTTGGGCTATTCTGTTGGAGGTCCTTTTTATGCTAACTTTCCTGATGATCTTTGCAGTTCTTATTAGTGGAGGCTCTTGGGACCTTCACTGTTGCTGAGAATGTCTACAGTTCATTTTGTGGTGAGCTCTGATCTTCATCTTGAGCATCGCTTCCTGCCCCCAGAGAAGAAGATGGTATACTGATCAGCCTCATGGAGAAGCTTGTCATATTGGTTTTCCTGATGGGAGCTCAACTTTCCTGATTGCTGGGGGAGCCTGGGACCTCACTGTTGCTATAGATAGCTATGGTACTTCTGAGCGGAGCTCTGGTGCTTACCTCGAGTGTTGCTTTCTGGTTCCAGTTCAGATCCCTCAGCCTGCTAGCACAGATCCTTCATCCCACTGGCATAGACTTTGTAGCTTCCACCACTGACCTTTGGGCCTTTCCAGCATAGATTCATGAAGCAGGCCTGCATGAGACATTGTTGTGGGCCGTAGGCCTCCAATGGGACTTGTGCAAAGCATTGCTGTGAGTGCTAGGTTTGCAGCTGGACTCTTGTAGGACATTAGGATCCAGGCCCTCAGCTAGATTCTAAGGTCTGTAGTGCGTGGATGGATTTCCTCCACTCTTCGTATAGGATTCTTTGGATGATTATAAAATAATCCTATAAAATATGTCCTGTGTTGTATTTTTCACCATGCAAAACCAAAAACCATGACACATCCTTATAAGAATGTTATACTAATTTTCTGAGTTCACAAAAAGCACAGTCCATCTTTTAAGAAAACTATTGAACACTCACTAACAATTTCCTATGCCAGAGAATCTCGGGGAAGTTCAAAAGTTTAAAATTCTGGGTGGCTAATCTCACTTTAAAACTGAAGTTCAAGGAGGGAAAGCTAACTGTCTTAAGGTTATACAACTAATAAATGATCACTAAGAGAGGGCTTACTCGCATGATGCTGGCATTCTACTTTTATGTATTTACTTAGCAACATGAAAGCATATATACAAATTGGTGGAACAGATTTTTTTTCTGTATGTATTCTAAGGGCTTTCTTTCTTTCTTTCCTTTTTTCACGGTCTCATTGCATAGCTCAGATTGGTACTGATCCTCCTAATTTCTGCCTCCCTAGAACTGGGATTACAGGCATGCACCACCATGCCTAGACTATTGCTTGCTCAGCGCACTCAAGGGCGGGGCTGACATAGCATGCGGTGCCAGGGATGGAACCCTGGCCCCCGCCTGAGCTTACCTAAGAAAGCATATCTACAAATACATCTATATAGAGATGTGGGTACATGCCCACAGCAGTGTTTTATGTAATGATCAGAGCCTGGCAACAACCCAAATCGCCATAAATCGGTGAATAGCCTTGGTACGACAACACTGCAGGGTATTTATTGTAATATAAACCCAATAATATAAAAGAACATACTTTTTTTGAGACAGGGTCTTGTTATAAAGTTTGGGCTGGCCTTGGGCTCACTTTTGTAGCTTCCCAGGCTGGTCTCAAGCTTAGAATAATTCTGCTTTCTTAGCCTCCAGAGTGCTGGGATTACAGACATGCACCATGACATCCGGTTCTGAGGCCAGCCTGGCATGCAGGACTGGGGATCAAACTCAGGAACTTGTGCTTGCCAGGTAGTCCGTACATCAAGTATAGAATCTGTGCACATAAAATATGTTGTCCATATATAGTGGAGGGCAGGGGTTAGCAAATCTCTACTGTGGGTCAAATCCAGATCACTACCTATATTTGTAACTAAAATTTGATTGGATCACTGTTATGGTCTGTGTTCAGTTATTTCCGCACAGCTTCATGCAGTCATGGGCTGGGGGCTTCTAGAGTTTGAGATTAACTCATGATCTACTGGGATTATGGGTAATCCAAAGCTGGGGATTATGGGTCTGAGTATTGCTGGGGTTATGGGTATGAGTGCTACACTCAGCCTGAGGCAGATAGCCTGAATGCAACATAAGAGAGGCAGAGAGGCAGACTTCCTCTCTGTTGCCATTGTTGCTCCTGCCCCTTGTACTCTCTGCTCTTTGCTGCCGCCATGACAAGTTGTTCTCTGCCATGTGCTGCTTTGCCTTGGAGCCAGCTGAGTATGGTGTGAAACCTCCAGTGACTGTGAGCCTAATAAACCTTTTCTTCCTTCATTTGAGGTGCTGGGACTTTGTCTCAGCACCGAGAGAGGAGTAACTGACACAATCTCAACCATACAAATATGTCTATATATTTTTGGGGGGTGGGGTGTGTGTGTGTGTGTGTGTGTGTGTGTGTGTGCAGGCATAGCCATTTCCAACTTTTAAACAAAGAGAATAAATGATAGTAAAGAAACATTTTAGAAGTAATACAGAATTTCACTAAACAAAATGATAGGAATGCAACAATGGATGTTATTTAAACTTCTAGGGCCATTTTTGCATTTCAACAACTGAAATGGGAAGTATGGCAAACATCATAGGGTCCATAGGTTACAAGTTGGGTGGCTGAGGCAGGAGTACCACTGCCAGTTTGAGGCCAGTTTCCACTACATAGTGAGTTCTAGGCAAGCCTGGGCTACATAGTGCGACCCTAATAGAGCAGAGCAGAGCAGAGCAGAGCAGAGCAGAGCAGAGCAGAGCAGAGCAGAATAAAACTATTTGGTCCTTTAGGGTTAGTAAATATGGAAACTAATCACTGGTTTAGGATAATCACTCCATTTTACTAGATTAAACCTTTAGGAAATCCTCAGTGATGTTAATTTTTGTCTCTGCCATGAATTTATAATGTGCTATTATTCTAAATCTTAAAACACTGGAACTCAATAAACTAATATCAGACTAGAAATTGTGCTATTAAATGTTAAGACAGTGACACACAGTGGACAACAATAGGAACTTCTGAGAGTTACATGCCCTAAGCCACTCTTATTTGATAAAAATTGTTTGAAAATATTATTCTTATAGGTATCAGGACAAATCTAGTATTCTGAATGTACCAAGCTTGTCTCATTCCCTCTTAAAACTTCCCTGTCTTAGTTACTTTTCTTGTTTCTGAGATGAAATATGTGACCCACACCAGTTAAATGAGGGATAGTTTACTTTGGTTCATGATTCGTAGAGGTTTCAGTCCATAGCAGGCTAGTTCTTAGGCAGTATAGCATGACAGTGTTGTAGGCAGCTGAGTTAGATAGAAATATTATAGGCAGTCAGACAGGGGCAGGCCTTCAAGGACGGCGTGGAAGACAAGGTGACTTTCCAACTTGACACAGACACTCCTTTGCTGTGGGCCAGATCACAAGACAAGAGTGAACAGAAGCAACTACATACTTCCCTAGGGGTGGGCATCAGGGATTGATACTCTAAGTAGGTATCAATCACCTTGAAAGATACTAGAAAGAGTCACGAGCCCAAGCTCAATAGGTGGTGTTCTTGTCTGCTTGCTACGTGACTTGCCTTCCCATTGGATCCCGATTTTAATCAATATTACCTGAGCAATGGTGTTTGTAATCTCATTGGTTGACCACAGTTTTATCCCACCTCATACCCACCTAAGAGAGTTCCCACATCTTCTCCTCTATAAAAGTCCCTGGAAGAGACAGCTTCCTGAGGACAGCCGCTTGGGACCCCTCTCCTGTTCTCTCAGACAGGAGCTTTCTTTCCCTTACTAAATATGTTCTGCTCATTACCTCTGTTTGTTCCTAAAATTCATTCTTCGGTTTTAGAAAACACGAACTCGTCCCAGGTACTTTTCAGGTTTTGGCTCAGTTTTCCCTATATCATTTGGAGGTTTCCTATTGGAGGTCATCCACCCCAGATCAGTTTTTTCTTCTTGCATCAACAGAGGAGCAACAGTCCATGGCAGGGCAGGCAGGAGGTAGAAAGCAGCAAGTAATAGCAGTAGGTTTCCTTTTTCCTTTTATCCTATTCAGGTTACAAGCCTTAGGGTGGTGCCACCCACACCTAAGGGTGGTGCTTCCCAATAACTATGTCCAGAACTACGATGAACTAATGAGTAGACCAATCCAGTACCGCACTCCCCTGATCCCACTGTGAAGCCCTCAGTCTATATTCACACATCCTGGATCCAGCCACATCCCAAAAGCCCCACTTATAAGTGCATCAGACTTTGTAGGGACATCTACGTACAAGACACAAACTCCACAGAAGCTCAGAGAATAAAAGAGATAAACTGTAAACATTCGGTGTCTGGAAAGCAGGAATACGAGTGGCAGCCGACCTACTCAAAGTGGATTCCAAGCAATGGTAGGGATGAGAATAGCCAAGTTGGTGTACACAGAATTCTGAAGACTTTGGAAGTTTGTCACTGGACATCTAAGGAGGTAAGGGCTTATTATCATTATTATTTTTTAATTTTTTATCATTTTTTGTATTTTTTTTTTTTTTTTTT
>PVJA010013032.1:0-50318 GCA_004027025.1 Myocastor coypus
CCGCCGTCGGGCGCGGTGCCGGTGCTCTTCTGCTTCTCCGTCTTCGCGCGGCCCTCGTCGGTGCCGCACGGCGCGGGCTATGAGCTGCTCATCCAGAAGTTCCTCAGCCTATACGGCGACCAGATCGACAGGCACCGCAAATTCGTCGTGCAGCTCTTCGCCGAGGAGTGGGGCCAGTACGTGGACCTGCCCAAGGGCTTCGCGGTGAGCGCGCGTTGCAAGGTGCGCCTGGTGCCGCTGCAGATCCAGGTGGGTCCCGGCGCCGCGCAATCTCCCGCGGGCCGTTCCTCAGGTGCCCGTCGGCCGCTCCGCAGGTGCCCGGCCGTGGGCCGTGGGCCGCGCAGCCCGCTAGACCCGCTCCCCCGCGGCGACGCCCGGGTGCCCCCGGCAGGCTTGGGGCTCGCGGACGCCCCACGTGCGTGGCCTCCCGCCGGCCGCGGCCGCCAGGGCTGACCGCAGCAGCGGCGTTACGCCGGGGCTTCTGCGAGTGACAGAGCGAGGGGAGGAGGATCGTGGGGCTATCGCCTCGGTAGTGCCAGAGTCGTGCTTCAGCCGGTGGTGAGAGAGAGCGGACTTCGGGAGGGAGACCCGGTCCTCCTGCCCCCCGCCCCCAGGTGTGGGTCTTTGAAAGCGTCCGGGACCCTAACCTCTAGCTTAGCGCTTACCCTGTCCTAGCAGTCGTCAGAGCCTGGTGGCCACATTTGGGTCGCCTAGTAGGAGAAAGCCGCCTGTTCCAGAACTGCAGTGTCTTCTTCAATATCCAACTTTGGCAAGACCTTGAATTCCTAGTCTTGCAGGAGGAGAAAGCTATATCCATAAGTATTATTTCAGAGTTTATTATCTTCATATTTTTAAAAGATATACTCCAGGACTATAGAAGTCAGTCCCTGCTCCTCTTTTTCAGATCAGAAAATTCACTGAACATTTTCTGTTTTTGAAAGGCAGAAGTATAAAGTATAATTTAGGTACTACATTATCCACACTTTTTTTAAACTGAAAAACTGTATTTTTTTTCGGGGGGGATTAGAGTTAGGAAGGATTTTAATATCCAAATACTATTTCCTGAGGATCATTCCTTAGTTCTTTTCCTTTGTAGTGGCAGCTAAATTAGTGGTTCTTCTTTTCAAACACCAGGCCAGGAGCTTCCAAAGCAGGCACTTGGACCTAGACAAAGATCTTATGATTAGAAGAGGAAGCCTGTGGGATTGCAGTGCCCTCTCCTCCGAGCCTTAGGGGAGTAAAGTGATCCGATGCCTTAGGATCGGTTCTGCGCGAGTGGAGAGTTGTGTTTCTTTGATACTTACGGTTCCTCATTTTTACGATCAGAGTTCGGACTGTTACCTCCCTGCAGTCTCCCTTGTCAGCAGTTCACGTTGCTGTTGCGGGAAGACCCCAGAGTGTTGGATGCATCTTTCACAAATCCATCTGTAAAGGACATAATCCAAGTACTGAGGAGGTCCGCAGCTGAACTGAGGATGTACAATTCCTTGGGAAACATCCCTTGCCCTTAGTACAGAGGATGAATTCCTCAGGGAGGACAGAGTTATGCCACACCAGCCTATAGCTCATAATGTTATTTTGAAGTTTTCAAGGCCTCGGTCTGGTCGCACAACTCTTAAATATTGTGGAAATTAATAATATAGGCATATCTACCTAAGGGTCATATACATACTCAGAAAGATAATAACTTAGGTCACTGGTGGCTTTTGAAATATTTTCCGTACAACTATGTTTTGTAGTAGTGTTTAACATAAAAACGATTACAAAAATAGCATTACTGTGTTTCATTTGTTTAAAAAGTTACTTTTTAAAATTAAATACTCTTTTTTTCATGATTTAATATTTTTATTGTTAGTCTTAAGAATTCCAGTGTATCAGTTGTATTCATTTATAGCTTTAAAGTGCTTACAATACCTTCCTTTTATGTTAGTTGATTATTTTCAGGCAGATGCACACCCTAGCATTTAGGTAGATAATGTGAAAGAATGTTATATATAGGTACATGTATGTAAGATATACCATTTTAAATTTTATTTTTATTAGTACATGTTTGTAGTACAAATCGTTGTGCGTATCATAGGAGTTGGTACATGTGCACAACACAGCTTAATTCTCTTTTTGATTACTACCTCTTTCATTCTCTTTTACTTTGAACTTTTGATCCTTTTCCCATTTGTGAGAGTGCTATTCCCATTGTTGTCCTTCAATTCTTTATTCCCATCTTTTTCTCACCTCCTTCACCCTACATCTCTTATTCTTTTTCCCATTTGAAAAAGATCTCCATGCTTCCTACTTTCTGTCTTTTGTTTTGCTCTTTATTTCTATTTTGGGCTTTTCATATACTTCTTGATGTCATTTCATTTTTTTTTTTTTTTTTTTTTTTTTTTTTTTTTTTTTTTTTTTTTTTTTTTTTTTTTTTTTTTTTTTTTTTTTTTTTTTTTTTTTTTTTTTTTTTTTTTGTCTTTTTGAGACAGGGTCTCGCTATGCAGTTCAGGCTGGCCTTGAGCTCACTGTTGTAGCCCAGGCTGGTCTTGAACTCGCACCGATTCCCCTGCCTCAGCCTCCCGAGTGCTGGGATTACAGGTGTGCGCCACCACGCCAGGCTGTCATTTCATTTGTATATGAGATGATATTTATACAGAGTTATACACATATATAAGTATGTGGGAATGTATTCTCAGAGGAGAAGGAATACTTTGTATGACTCCTGTATTGTATTTTATTGAATTCATCTCTATTATTCTAGTGACATGGATATTTTATGACTAGAGTAGACCCTAGAATTCATTCCACAAACGTTTCAGTAATACTATTGTGGCATAGGGGATGCAACCCTGGGTTCAAATCTTGCTCTTTATGTCATATCTAATTCATTTTGCCAAAGAGCTGAATGTAGAAAAGTGGGAGGGTGGAGAACTGCTTAAGCTTATGTTAAGCATGCACAGGTTCTCAGTTAACACCTGTACAGCATTCTGGTTCACTTGTTGAATGAGGTACTGAGCAGTGTAGAAAACAGGCCAGCAGCTTCAGCTTTTGTTTGTTCATCCATCTTGTTTCTGCTCTTTGGTGTTTGGAATAAATGCCTGTCAGTTTTAGACTCAAGGTGGTACATCTGTGACTAACAGAGGTGATAGTCTCCTCTTACTTAAATTAAATAGTGTGAGTTATGCTTTCTCCAAAAGGGGGTGCTGGAGCCTCCTTGGGTTTAGCTCATATATTCTAGAATGCACCCTACAAGGTGCTTAGTTTGCATTTATAGTTGCTATGAGTGTGTGCTGTAGCTAGTAAGCTTCCGACATGGTTGCTTTACCACTTTGCATCTTTGGTTGGCTGTGGTTGTATGAGGACTTCTCTTAAAGATTTCCATTGGCGGTACCAGGCCATGGTAGCTTTTTAGTGTCTGCATTCTTAAATAGTCTGTCAAAGTCACTGAGTGTCTGTTGACAGGTAGCTAAAGATGTAGTTCATGTTTTGTGCATGGCTTATATTTCTCCAGCTTCATCAAAGGCGTGGAGCCTGGAGAGTTTAAGAGACACAGGGAAAAAACATGAGGGAGGGGATTATAAAGTAGGGATTTAAGTCACTTTTAATGACTGGCGTATTTTAATTTTTCAGAAAATGTCTTCAGATTTTAATTAGTGAAACTATTTAACCTTCAGAAATCATGTAAATTGGATTGCATTTCACCACCAAGCCATTGTTTTTAGATTTGACAGAGGCAAGCAGAGCCCAAGTAGAAAAGAGGGAAGAGACATTACATTGTCAGAAGTCTCCAGTGGGGAGGTTTTGTTTGTGTTCATTGGTGGGAAGACTTTGGCAACTCTGTGCAACCTGGAGATAATGAGCTTCCTTGAGGTTATTGTGACCTATTCCCATTAAGGCTCATTGGGAAGAGATTTGAATCCAGTGTTCATGTTCTTGGACTTCTTACGGCTTTGTTTTTGTCTTTTCTATACTCTAAAACAATTCTAAATGAGGCACTGACATTTATAGATAGAAAAAACAGTAGTATTTATGGTGCTAAGGAAGGAAAAGCAGGGCTTGGAAAGAAGAGGGGAAGTTGTCTGGTCGACCTTTGGCTTACTAGTTAGAAGAAGGAACATCTTGATTATAGAACCTTTGCTAGAGGAGCCTGGCAGAAAGGATAGGTAGAAGGAAGGCTCAGAAGTTAGAATGCAGAGTTAGGAGGGGTCACGCAGGGGGTCGGAAGTGTCTCAGGGGCTTTGAGAGACAGCTGGATTCTGAGGTGGTCCTATGTCTACAGCCCACTGGTGTGACGTGTGTGGGAGGTATCACTTGAAAATGGGAACACTGGGGAAGAATGCCCAAACAGTATGCGCTTTCTCCTTCTTATGAATATCTTAAGAGCACCTATAAATAAACTGTATTTAAGAGTGGGAGATGTGACCTGCATTTGCATTTTATTTATTTATTTTTTTCATTTTGTTAGCCAAGGAGAACTATAATGTAGATGTAAATGTCACTGTGTTACTTGGCCTACCCAAGTTTCACCCTCACTCCAGCAGGAGCCACAGACCTGAGAAATGCTTCAGTCCTCAGTTGTGGGTGGAGATAGCTATCTTCCCTTTGGGAGTTACAAATCTCATACTTACCTTAGAGATGTCATGCCAGTGGCATCCACGTTCACTGTAGGTGAATATGCTGTAAAAAAGAAAGTGAAAAAAATACTCTCTTAAAGCCTTTAAAAGACCCCATATCTGTTTTACCAGGTTCAGATCATCCAATAAATCTTTGATGACATCTGGAAATCTAGTTTCTGAGTCACTTTCCTAATTGTGTAGACTGGTCACATAGATTATTCAGTATTAATATTAGTATTTCTAAACACATATGTATATATAGCTTCATAATACTAAAGAGACTTAAATGATAAACATTTAATCTCATGAGAGAGAGTATGTTTTTAAACATTTATTTAGCTGTGAAGTATAGTGTGCCATTAGATAGCACAACAGCTTGTTGTATTTATTGATTTATTACACGAAACTCATTCATCCCTTGAACGCCCCCCACCACCTTCCCCATGAAGTAGATAATCTTTCTCTGACAGGGTTGGGAATAATGAAACTGCTGCTTAGAGATGCTAATGATTTATCTGAATGACATAATAGCAGTGAAATTGAAATTTGGACTCAGATTCATGTGCCCTGCACAGACCTGTGCTGTGTGGAGAGTCCTCAGAGCCTGGAGGCACACAGCATAGCACTGACTGAAGTGAGCTGACTTCAGAGCAAGGTCCGCCTGTCCTGTGGTGATCAGGTGGAAACACCTAGGAGAGGAGTGCTGCTACGTTGGCTCCTGTGAACCCCCTTTGAGCACCACCTGTCTATTGTGTGACTTTGATAGACTACCATATTTTTAAAAAAATCACACTTATAGTTTCAGACTTGAATCACTCTTATGCATGTACAGATTGTCACTAGCAGTTTGCTACCTGGCTGCTGCAATACTACAAACCGAGGAGGCCTGAACAGCAAGCTTTCCCACAGTTGTAGGGATGGAGTGAAAGATACAGTTCATTGTATGACACCACTGCTGATTGTTGCAGGGACTAGCCTGGTGTGTAGTGCATCCCTAAACTAGGCCAGCTGCTTTGTGGTGTCTGTCCTGAGCAACAATGTGGCCAGGCAGGGCTGAGGCAGACTTCTTATAGGTGTCATAGTCCTTGTTGGAGTGTGGTCAGAATAAGGATGGTGATGAGGAAGGGTGGATATTATTGTGGTTATTTTAAGGTGAAATTTGGGTGTGGACAGTCTATTGAATATGAAATCAAAGATCAAATTCCAGCTAGAACAGCTCTTACAAAAGCAAATGAAGTACCTGGGAGGCTGAAGCAAGAGGATCACGGCAAATTCAGGGAAGCCTGTGCTACCTAGTGAACTGCATTGCAAGACTTTGTCTTAAAAAAAATTATCCTCGAATTCAATCTCTTAAACCTTTGCTAGAGAAAGCCTTTGGCCTGGATTGTCTTTTCATATTTAAATTTGTCTGTTTTTAGACATTTATATATTAGTATATAATATTCACATATTTTTATATGTCATTTCTTCAATCTTGAATGTGCATGGATCTGCAGTTGCTAGACTTTTACTTGGGAGACTATTTGTTTTGTGAAAATCCATTTTTACTTTACTGTGGCACAATTGGTTGTTTTACAGTTGCAATGTATAAAATGTTTACTGGTAATGCTTGTAGTTTACAAAAATTTTATTTGAAGAGAATTCATGAATAAAAGTAGGCAATTTATGAATTATTATGGTTATAGTATTGTAACAGTAGGATGGTAGCATTCATATGGATTTGTGGTAGAGCAGAGAAGAATGGTTAGAATTGCTTGGTTTGTTTTTGGTAGCCAAGTTTGTAAACTGTGGAGATTTTTTCTTATGGTAACATTTTCTCAAAGACTATATCATGGGGTCGTTGCTACTTTACTTGTAAAGTTGCAATGCTATAAAGTGTCTGTAGTACTGTGTAGGTTTTCCTCCATCCTTCACATTGAACTGTGCTGTAACACATTTGTCATAACCACAGAAGCAACATTGGTACATTACTACATGAAGCATCACTCTTAATTTGGATTTTACTAGCTTTTCCCTAATGTCTTTTTCTGTGTCAGGATACAGGACAGCACATCGGGTACATTTAGTTCTCTTGTCTCCCTTGGCTTCTGTGAGTTGAGAAACTTTCTTTGACTTTTCATTGTTTTAATGACTTCCACAATTTTGAAGACTATTCGTTGGGTATTTTGGTAGGATATCCGTCAGTGTTGGTCTCTCTACTGTTCTTCTCTTGAGTGACTGGGGTCAGGGTATACTGAAAGGAAGGTCATTGCTGTCTCATCCTACCAAGGGTGCATTTTATCAGCATGTCGTCATTAGTTACACTAGTCATGGCTGCCCAGCTAAAGGGTGCTAGCCAGCTTTCTCCTCTGTGTCACATGAAGTTACTCTCTTCCCTTTCTACCCTGCTCTTAAGAAGCAAGCAGACTATTAAATGCAGCTGTATTTAAGGGAATGTGGGAGTGTCTGTATAAGACAGGACATTTGTAATACACAGAATTTTGTATGACTGCTCATATCTGCATAGCACCTGCCTTGCCGTTCTTTCTCTATGGATTCTGTTTTTATTGAGACCTCTTACATTGGAGAGGTTTTGTAGAGAGTGGAGACTTCAGGACTGCATTTTATGACCTCTTCAAATGGGGTATACTATGAGTTCCCTGTCTGGAACAGATAGTCTCACAGCTGAAGAGAGGGACAGGGAAGCACCAAGTAACAGAAACCATTTGAGAACACTGCTCTGAATGCTTAGGAGTTTCAGCTAGGGAAGGATTACTCCATTACGTTTTTCAACTTAATAATATTTTGGCCCTTTTATGCTGCAGCCCTGCTGAAATATTGCATAATTGAATATATTCATAATGCCTTGCTGGAATAGTGTTTTCCTAACAACCTCCTCCTGGTATTGTCGTATTAGAGGCCTAGACTTGAAAGATTATTTTGTTTATTTATTTATTTTTATGGCCAGCTCAGCCTGCCCTGAGGGCAGGGCTGGCACAGCATGTGGTGCCGGGAATTGAACCGTGGTCCCTGCTGCCGCCTAAGCTTTCCTAAGCAGGCGCTTTAGACCACTGAGCCATCCTACCGGGCCCCTTGAAAGATTATTTTGAATCTTTTCTGCATCAGCTATTATTTCTTGGTTTTGTTATTTTTCTTGCCTTCAGCAGCTTCTTTTCTGATTTGCTGTTTGTAACCTTCTTTGAGTTTAGAATTCAGAATAACACACCATGAGCTGTGTATGCAGTGACAGTCAAAATAGCCTCAGATAAGGTCTAAGAGCTGGTTTTTTGTTTGTTTGTTTTGTTTTTGTTCCAAGTTTGTGTAAGCATTGAGAATGCTAGAGAATGGCTACTTATCCATTTATGTAACTACCCAGGGCTTTTATTTCATTTATCCACTGTAAGTAGAGTAGCAGGATTAACTATTTTATTTCTCTAATTTCATGCAGGCTTATTGTAAGCAACCTGCTCTACGTACTGTGTACTGATGGCATTGGGAATGAGTAGCAATTTACTGTTCAGATTTATTTTTAAAAAGTAGATTTGACCCTTTCAAGCTAAGATTTAGTGTTGTTGGGAACTTAAAATGCATAGTCATAAGTAGTGATAGTTGTTTTAAAAACACTAACATAAAAACACAAAAATTGGCCTGGCTAACAGGGCCTACTCAGGCACATCATACTCGTTGTCTTTGAAAATGACCAAAGTGGAAATATAATTCTTAAAATAAAAATTAAGCAAGAAAACAGCTAGAGTTAAAAATATATACTTGAAGATGCTTGGCTCTGTGTTTTAATCATTCATTAGCAAAGCAGGGAAAGCATATGCAGGGTGTTAGAATGATAAATGGTGGTTACATCACACTCCTTGAATTTGTTGTTACATTCTATGTGGTTAATGTGCACACATACTGAAGATCAGTGCCAGGGTCCCCAGACCAGCACATAGACAAATTAAGTACAAGCCAAATAGAATAGCATAGCATGAAAGGTGAAAGATGTGTTGTACTGGTTTACTTAATTCATGTGGGAATTGTTTCCTGAGAGCCTTCCACAAAGCCTAATCCAGAGTTGTGCTGGTGGTAAAGTCCCCACCATACAGTTGGGACATAAATTCTGCCAGAAAGTAATTAGTAATTGTGTCTGTGAGTGGTTTTAGGGGGTGTAAATCGAGGTTACTAAGGGGCAGATATGTATGTGGTGACTAATAATGTTATTCATTCAGGAACAGAACATGTTCTTTGTGAAACTTTCTGTAATTTTCAACATAGAAAGCAAAGTACCATGAACTTTTTAACAATCTAGTGGGCTTAAAATCTTGTGTCCCACATAGGGTTTTGGTCTTGTGCTAAATGTTTTAGGGACCCAGTTGTTCCAGTAGGCTCACAGGGGCAACAGACATGCAGCTTGAAGGTCTGGTAGCTACACTTGTTCTTAATTCATTGACTTTCCTTGCATAAGAATGTATGTGTCAGACGGGTCTGCTTCTCTACTACATCTTTTCATTGTCTCTTTTAAACTCAAAATCATTCGAGACTAGCTTAATAGTTCTGTCTTGACAACAAGTCATTTTACTTCTAAGCAACACCATCATCAGATTTAAGTATTTTACTATTGAAAACTTTTCTGATTATAAAAGTAATATATTTTTATATAACATTCAGCAAATGTGTTTAAATAGCATTTGGAAAATAAAGGAAAGTATAAGAAGGTACCAGTAATGCCTTAAATTATAATGCTGTTTGTTAACATTTTTATATATTTCAAATTTTTATATTAAGATATTATTGAACATTATTCTCTATGAAGTATAGTGAACATTTTTCCATAGATGGAATAATCTACTTTTAAAACTGTAGATACATTAATTGGCTGAGCAATATTTTGCTATGTCAGATTTAAAATTTATTGAACAATTTCTATATTGCTGGTACTTTGTTACTGTTTTATTATTAAGTGCAATTCAGAGCACATCTTTGTGGATAAATTTTTTCTGTGATTCATATAACTTTTTCAGTAATTATTTTAGAAATTTACTTAACAGGTCAAACAATTTTTCTTCCTTGTTGGATCTCTTGTAGAAACAAAAGTCATTGGATAACAATTGCTAAATCTTTCCTTTTTGTTTTTCCTGCAGCTCACTACCCTGGGAAATCTTACACCTTCAAGCACTGTGTTTTTCTGCTGTGATATGCAGGAAAGGTTCAGACCAGCCATCAAGTATTTTGGGGACATTATAAGCGTGGGGCAAAGACTGGTATGCTTGCCTGTTTGTTCCAAGTTGTTGAAAGTTTGTTCCAGTATGTTGTATATTCATATATACAGTTATGCACATACTGCCAATTGTTTATGTGTTTTTTTTTTTTTTTTTTTTTTTTTTTTTTTTTTTTTTTTTTTTTTTTTTTTTTTTTTTTTTTTTTTTTTTTCTTTCAGTTGCAAGGAGCCCGGATTTTAGGAATTCCAGTTATTGTAACAGAACAATACCCTAAAGGTCTTGGAAGCACTGTTCAAGAAATTGATTTAACAGGTGTAAAACTGGTACTTCCTAAAAGCAAGTTTTCAATGGTACTACCAGAAGTAGAAGCAGCATTAGCAGAGATTCCTGGAGTCAGGAGTGTTGTATTGTTTGGAGTAGAAGTAAGTACTGATTGTCATGCTTTGAGCACAGTATTACTTGTGAGAAATTTGATACTTGCAGGATGCTATTTTCTTCATAGGATGCCATGTATATAGTAATTGTGGTCGAAAATAGTCACCATTTATGAAGCATTCGTTATCTGTGTGACACAGTTCTGTATTCTTTGTTGCTCATCATACCCTCACAGCAACAGAGTTCTCTCGATGCCTCCATAGTGTGGGTGAGGTAGCTATAATACAAAGATATTATGGAACTTGCCCAAGGTTGGGCAGCTAGGAAAGGACAAGGCTGGACCTAAATTTATACTGACTGACTTTTAGAATGTACTTCCTAATCTTTTGAAATTATTTAATCCCTTGTAGCCCATTTTCATCAAAGGCATTATTTTTATTTTATATGTTGAAGGATTTAATTTTGCCTGTATTTTTATGCTACAAAAACCTTAGAGTAGAGATCTTGGAGTTATTTTTCAAATTTGAATCATAGATAAGTTTTTAAAGGAAAAACTACTTATAGACTAATAATGATCTCATTTGTTTCATTCTTAGGTTTTAAACTAGTAATATACTAAAATTTAAGAATAACATAAAATTATTATAATAATGAAATTGGGATAATAATTTAATATGGTTTTGACCTGATAGTAGGTTTTATACTGGTAGTTTTTTAATTGTGAAGGATGTAATTTTAAATAGATAGGGAGTAAATGTTGACATTATTTTTGGTTAAATAATACTACTATTGGAGAAGCTTGTTTGTATAAATATGTCATACCAAATGCTGTTGCTGACTTCTGCATCTTTTTCTTCTTCATCATAGCTAGACGGCATGCTTAAAATTCTCTTTGAACAGTCTTTCATGCTAATTTTAATGTTAATACTGGTTTCAGTTGTCTGTTGATAACTTTCCAAAGTTCTCTTGTCATGAGAAGACAAAACTGATGTGGTATTACTGAAATCTGCTTTCACTGGTTGCATAATTCAGATAGTGTTGCAATGTGTTTTTACTCCGCCTTTTGCTAATGAGTTTTCACAAGTTAATATTGACAGAGATGGAATGTGTATAATACAGTTATGGGGATGTACACTTAAATACCCATTGTTCCTGATTTTACAGATGAACAAATGCAAGCCTGAGATGCTAATATGTACTCCAGGTGATTTAACTAACAAAAGGCAAAACTAGATGCAGAACAGCATTGTTAGTTTTATGCGGCTTCTACTGCTTTATCCTGTTTTTTTTTGTGCATTTACGAAATTGTGGGTTTATCATGTTTTTACATACTTTTTTTCATCTTTATCATAAAGTATTTTGAGTTGGCCTACCTTTACTGCCTTACATCTTGTAATGGCTCAGCCTTTCCACTACTTTCTCACTCTGCAGTGCTGGACATGTGGAATGACTATGGAAACAAACCCCAATCAAGTGATATCATCCCTGAGTGGTAGCAGCAAGCTGTAAGAAGGTCCTTCAAAGGATGCAGATAAAAGTCTTTTAAAAATTCTCACAGGGGCTGGCCAGATAGCTCAGCAAACTAAAGTGCCTGCTTACCAAACAAGGGTACTGGGGTTCGCTTCCCAGTCTACACATGCCTGGCCAGGCCCACCCTTGGGGTTCACTGAGATAGCAACTAAGACTGGGTGTGGTGGCATGCACCTGTCATGCCAGCGCTTGGGAGTCTGAAAACAGGAGGATCACTATGATCTATCTAGTGAGACCTTGGAAACCCTGTACTAAAATACATGAAAAAAACTTCTCATAGAACTAAAGCCAGAGACTCTGATTTAAGTACAAACAGCCTAGCTAATTAGAGGCAAAAATAGGTGTGGAACAAAGTCATTAGCTGTGCTGTTGCACATTTGTAGGCTACTTTTAGCTTGCCTTGTATTTATGGATGAATTTCTACTCTCCTGTAAGACTCATGTGTGTATCCAGCAAACTGCTCTGGAGCTCGTTGGTCGAGGTATCGAGGTTCATATTGTTGCTGATGCCACCTCGTCAAGAAGCATGATGGACAGGATGTTTGCTCTTGAGGTAACTGACCTGCTAGAAATTAAGTCATTGTCACATTTTTTCTTAAATTAGACTTTAATTATAATAAAATTAAGTTTTTAATTGCTGTGAAATTTTTAATTGCAGTGAAAGATTGGCCTTTTAAATTTAAGCTTGGTCTGAATGTTAGATTGATTAATTTCTAGAGACTGGACTATGTACCTACCTGCCTTTCCGTTCTCACTACATATCCTATCCTGTATTTCATTTTCTCCTTAAAGGTAGGTTTTTAAGAAACTTCTCAGGAGGTCTAACCTGAATTATCTAGAGATTTGCAAAGTGGAAACTCACTTGGGTTTAACTTACTCATATATTAGCTAAAACTAGGGTAGAAGCAGCCTACAACTGGTTTAACCTCATAATAGGTTCTATCAGACTTGAACTTTGGAATTAGGAAATGTGTCACTCCTGCTGGGTGCTATTTACATACAGTCTTTCATCACTCTGTGGCACTAGAGGGGCACACTGCCCTAGTCAGTCAGGAAATAACAGATTATTAACATTACCTACTAATATTAACTTAAGCATTTTTTTATTTCAAGACTGTTGAAACTTTTAGAATCTTGGGAAATTTTCACCCAAAAGTGTCATGTTTCTTTTACATATAATTCTTCTTCTGGAATTTTAAAGTATGTGGATTTATATACCTGTGGATCTAATTGCAGGATTAAATGTTTTTACCAAGAATGAGCAATACAAATGGTTTTTCTTTGGTTGGAGATCCTCCAGGGATCTCTGCCTAAGCTGGCTTATGAACTGCTTTCCCTTCAGGACTGCTGAATCATTCCTGTAGCCTAAAGTATTCCATGGGGTGCCAACGTGGAGCAGGGGAGGAAGGAGGAGGGGCCGGCAGAGGAAGGGAAGCAGTTGAGGGGAGGCACAGGGGAGGGCTGCTGCCTGTGACTGGAGTCCTGGTCAGCTGTCCCTTGTCTGTGATTTCCTCAAGTAGTAAGTCTCATCTTGAGATTGCAGGTGGAACTAGTTTATTTTCTCAAACTATTTGCAAGTCCTCGAATGGATTCGCTGATAACGTATTACTCCATGTTACTTCCTCCATTCTTATGAAACTTTGCAAGTTTCCTTAATAACCTCAGTTTATATACTTCACTGTCAGGTTCCTCCACCTCATGTAGCTGCTCTTTGCATATGTGGATACCCTTTACTTTTATGCTGCGGTCCAGACCTTGTAGTTCTACCAAGGAAGTAAAAAAATAAAGATGTATTAAAAAAAAAAAAGCCACTTTCCTGACCTCTAATGACATTGCAGGGACCTTATCCCCACATTCAAGTTTCTTGGACATTCTTTATTATGGCATTTATCACAGAAAGTTTTACCATTAGTATGTCCAGTTGCCCACAAGGCTCAGATAAACTGATAGCCCACTAATTACCATCCACACCTCCGGTGGGCCACCTGTTGTCTTGGACTAGCAGTCTAAACAGTGGTGGGGGGGGCTGTGAGTGCAGGGCTGGCCATTCATGACTTTGCAGCCTTTAAATGAGTTACACAGTCTGCGTCAGAGTTTTCTTTAGTGAAGTGGGAATAACAATAGTAGCTACTTCCCAGGATTATTTTGAGGATTAAGTGAGATAACCTTATCATAGCAATCAGTAGAGTGTGTGACACAGTGTGAACTAAAATGCCAGCTGCTGCTTTTAAGAACATCATTTTTATTGGCTGCAGCTTTGATGAGGCTAGTCTTACCTGCAAAATGTAAGCATATTAAAGCTAAGACCAAGAAAGGACCAGTCCTAAGACATTCTGAGAAAGGAAGGAAAGAATCCATTGTCCAGGGGACTGGGAAGTACTTGCTTGGGCTTGATGTGCTGACTTTAAAGGGAGAAATTAGAACTAGATTAGAGAGCAGAACAAGTGGTGACTAAAACACTTGCTCAACTTGAGGTATTTCCTCTCAGTCTTCATAATGGAAGGAGTATTGTTTTCATTTACCCCTAGATATTGTGGAAAACTGAAACTTTTTTTTTTCTATTACTAGTTAAATTAAAACAGCAATATGGCTAGCTCCCCCCACCCACTTTTTTTTTTGCACTACCAGGGATTCAGCTGAGGACCCTGTGTTTGTCGTGCAAGTGCTTATTCTACTGGGCTATCTCCCCAGCCCAGCTCTCTGTCTTTATTCCTTCATTTATTTAAGATAATTCCTGACACTATGCATAAAGCCTATTGAAAGTTTATAGTTAGCATCAGAGTCTGTGGCATATGCATTATTCAGTAAATGTGTCAGGCACTGTTTCTTTCAGCCAGTAATTACACACTGAATTAGAATAAGATACGATAAAACCCACTCTTAATCTTGATGTCCTTGTAGTTGTAGATAGTTTTTAATGTTGCTTGAAAATTGAATGCCTCTCCTCTCTGGGCTTTGCCTTCTTGAATTTTTAGGTTTGTTGTTCAGGGAGACTTTTCCTTTGGCCTAAGTGGGCTGGTGTGTTGCAGGTATAAAGGGAGATCTTCAGAACTCTAATGCACACGGACCTCTGACATAAAAGCCTTAGACACCCTTCCTAAACTCAGGCTCTTGGCTTGATTGGTTTTTTAAAACATTGTCAATATTGATTGCATTCTCTCTCCCTCTCTCTCTCCCTGTCTCTCTCTCCCTCCCTCCCTCCCTCCCTCCCTCCCTCCCTCTTCCTCCCTCCTTCCCTTCCTTCCCAGTTTGTCGTTTTGAGACCAGGCCTTGCTCTGCAGCTTAGGCTGGTGTGGAGCTCACTTTGTAGCCCAGGTTGATCTCAAACTCACAGGGATCCTCCTGCCTCAGTTTCCTGACACATTGAGTTTTGGAGCTAAGCACTGTTGCATAGGTGACCATCTGCTCAAATGTACTTGTGTGATGTGAGAATCCTATGTTGCCCATACCGCCATCACCAGACTCTCGGCATCGCTGAGCCTGTACATGGGAGAGACCAGGCCCTGGTCAATAGCACACTGGGAAAACTTGTTCATTATAGACAGACTCCTTTCTAAATCAACAGAATTCTTCCTTAGCCCTGGGTACAGTATTCTTCCTTTCTGGTCATGAAAGACCTTGAAAGATGAGTAGGAACTGACATTTGTTAGTGTATTGAGATATGTGACCTACTTCATAGACATCAAGTGCCTGTGACTCGGCACCAGACTCAGTGGAGAGTTCCTTACTCACCAGTGGGAAAGGTGACTGAGAGCTGGCTACTGGGAGCATGAGAGGCTGAAGAAGAATGGACCTCTGGAGCCATTTGTCCAACACTGGGCTGCACTGGTCCTATATTCTGTCCTTCTATTTGAAGCAGTCATGAGCTGTTTTGATATTTGAACTAAAGATAAACTGACTTTGGCATCAAAGGAGTAGGAGATAGGACTTTCCAGAAGTATTAAGAAAATTCATCCTAGAGTTTGACCTTATAAAGGGCACCAACACACAGCTTCTAATCTTTCTGCATCGCTGCTTGCTGTTTTCCATTTCTTCAGAGTTCTGGTCAGCTGCTCTCTACCATTTTGTGTTCTGCTGTTGAGGGCCACACTTGCTTTCTAAATGACTTACGAGCTTTTACTCCCTTTTGACTTAAAAGGAGGGGTCCCACGGTGGAAAGATTGGGTCTGTGGATGTGTAAGCTTCTGAAGGAGGATTTTCTGCTTCTCTACACCCCAGGATGCCTCAGCCATTCAGATGATTATTCCTCTATGTGGCAGAACTCCTTTGGATCTTTCTCTGATTTGCCTACGAATTATTTCTAGATACTACTTCTTCCATGTTTTTTGCTATGGGTGCTTGGGATAAGTGTTTCCCCAGAGATTCTAATAACAAAGAGATTCAAAGGATGAATCTTCACCATGGAGCTGTTTATCTGTTTCTTCCTTTTCTCCCCTTCTCCGCTTTGATGTTCTGTTTTGCCTTTCTCCATCTCTTTGGTCATTTTTTCTCCTTTTCCCTCTCTTTAGTCTGCTGTGGAAGATTTCTGTCTTACCTCCTGTGATTCTGCTGGAGTTTGTCAAGGACACCTTTCACTGCAAGAAAAACTGCACAGCTTCAAATTTTATGCTGTTTAGTGATTTTAAAAGGTCTGTGCCGGCAGCAGATGGTGGTGCTGGAGGCACACTCGTGAAGCTCAGACGAGATGCTTCTCCTTCCCTGCCAATCATTTCTAGCCAGGGAGGCTCCTATTCTTGGGAAGGACTCACATCTAATATGTAAGATGTTCAAGGGTAGAAAAAATAGAAAAAAATAGAAATAGAAAAAAATAAAGGATCCTCATTTTGTGTGTGATACTAGTTTTAATGTAATTTACAACTATTTCTATGACATTAGATAATAAATTAATAATACTTCTTCGGTAATTGTAGGGATCAAATCCAGGGCCTTGTACGTGTCTTGGTTTTGCTTCTAATTCATGTTAGTAGTACTGAGAATAATCACAGTGAGTTTGTGGTATGGCTGGTTTTGGAGAGTGTCCCCATCACTGGATTTGATGGTGTGGCTCTGTACCATGTTTGTGGTAGTTGACCCTAATTTTTGCGTCCTGGCACACTTCTGCTGTTACAAAATTGTTCATTCTCTCACTAACTTCTTGATTGTCTTGTTTATTTTTTCTTTTAAAGCGCCTTGCTCGAACTGGGATCATTGTTACCACAAGTGAAGCTGTTCTGCTACAGCTGGTGGCTGACAAAGACCATCCAAAATTCAAGGAAATTCAGAATCTAATCAAGGCGAGTGCCCCAGAGTCAGGTCTGCTCTCCAAAGTATAGGACACATAGGGGACTGGTTTCCCACCTCCCCTCAGGTGACAGAACTGTATGCCTAGACAAATGCTTGTCTCTACTAGAATAAAAATGTCAAGTTAAAAATGGCTCCTTTCGTGCAGCTCCTCATAACACTTAGCTAGATCGTCTGGGTGCCAGCGTTTAGTTACTAATGTCCAAGGCTTTCAGGTGCTGCTTATCTTCTTTTTTCCTAATGTGTTTTTATTTATTAAAAAAATTACTATAGAGGTGCCTGTTTTGTGTATACTGTACACACTGATCAAGCGCACACTGTGGTGAAGGTTCCCTAAATTGTGCACGAGAAAAATATGCACCAATCATAGTGTGACATTTGCATTATGGTAAGATGTATTTTAATGGGTTCAGTACTTTACCAGTTGATATCATGAGATCATCTTGTGTGAATTTAAACAAAGGACTGTGTCAAGTTACCCGCTTCTCTCACAGTGTCATTGACTGACTGACTGAGTGAGCTGAGTTGATCTAACCTGACCAAATTATGTGGAATAATTAGGTGTCTTTTCAGCTTGAGCTAATTTTCTTACTCTGGTCGCCAGTTCTCAGTTAACTTTCTCTTATTTAGCTGAATCTGTTCCTTAGAGAGACCCATTGAATCTGTGCTTATTTGAACTTTGTAACAGAGAATGATGTGCATTGCCTTCTACTTGATAAAGGGCCACCTTAACATCATTGCAGTAGGAATTTAGCTGACTTTCTTTATAGCCATTTTGAGTAATTCCTAGTATGCACAGATGTAGCAAAACAGTAAAGCTTAAAATGAATATTTAAAATGTTCGTATTCTGTTTCATATCTTGTCCACCTATGGTCCAAATATAAAGTAAAAACATCTGTAATGATTTGGTAGGACTAAAATTGTGGTCATTGTTACCTTTCAAAAGATTTATTTTCATGAAATACTAGAGTGTTTTAAAACTGGGCTTCTTTTTAATAGTATGTGAAATGTGGAACATTATTATCTTTTCTATTAAAATAATTTTAAAAAACTGCTTATGTGAATGAAATTATTTGTGTCTCACAAGATGGCTCTATGATATTTTTTCCAGAGATTCTAATATTAATTCCAATGTCATAAAATTTTGACATTTATAATCTTTCAACTCATGAGACTTTTCAAAGAAGGAAAATTATTTGCAGATGGGACAGATGGGTTTTACTGAAGGCCCTGCATTTAAGAGCAGATCACAAGTGTGTGTGTGTGTGTGTGTGTGTGTGTGTGTATGTGTGTGTGTATGTGTGTGTGTTTGTGTGTTTAGGTCAGCGTTAACTAATACCAGCTAGCATTTTTCTTTCTTTCTTTCTTTCTTTCTTTTTTTATTTATTTTGTGTTTTTGAGACAGGGTCTCTCTATGCAGTTCAGGCTGGCCTTGAGCTCACTTTTGGAGCCCAGGCTAGTCTTGAACTTGCACTGATCCTCCTGCCTCAGATTCTCAAGTGCTGGGATTACAGGCGTGTGCCACCATGCCCAGCCTCAGCTAGCATTCTTATTAATATCTTTAAACATTTTTTGCAGATATTTGTGAGTCAAAAAAGAATGATTTCTCCACATTTTCAAATATTTTTTAATGCATTTATTGCTTTTCAGACTTTAATATTGGCTCACGTTATCTAGTGATCTTGTTAAACTGCTCTCCACACTTGGAGTAACAAGGGCTTAACTCAGAACTGTCCCCTTCATGGCCCTCAGGTCTGTCACGTTGATGACGTTCCAGGGCAGTGCACCTTCCACCCCTGAAGTTGCTTCTGTGACCTCGAGGTGGTTTCCTATGTCTGCTATAGCCAATTACCAAAACTTCAGTACTTAACAACAACAAATGATACTAGCTCATAGTTGTACAGCTTGAAAATTAGAAATTTGTCTCACTGGGCTCAAATCAAGCCTTGCATTGACAGGCAAGCCTGGATTTTTCTCAGGAGCTGGTAGAGAGTATTTCTTTTTGTTCTGTGCTTCTAGATTTTATGTATATTGACTTGTGTGGTCCTTTTCCTTCATCATGCAGAGCGACAAAGGCAGATTTGCTCCTTTGTGTGTCCTATTTGATTCAGTCTCCCCACTTACTTTTCTTGCTCTCATGTGATTTAAGGTCCACTGAAGAATGATTCATTCAGTGTGCACACTTGGTTCTCTTTGTGTTCTGTACAGTGTCCGGGAGTAGGAGATAGGTATTTGTGCAAGCAATGTGATTTGCCATTTTATTTCATTATTTCATTTGTCCCATTTCCATCTTTGAACTAGGCTGCACATTCCTTGAAGGCCAGGACAGTGGGTTATCTACTTACCTGGAAGTAGTTTGTGGCTCTCAGTTTTAGACATTATGCTGTGTGCTGGGGTTAAAAAGATTACCCTAGAACCTTAGAATATCGTACAAAATCAGACTAGTCAATAAGTGTTAAATTGTGGCAATTATTCAGGAACATTAATAGATTAACAGTTATGCATAATTTATTTTTAGTAGTTTAAGTCTGGGTGATAAGGCTTAATACAGAAAAATAATTTTAAAATACATTTGGTCTAAAAATAGTAAAAGCATCCATAACTTGTAGGATAGTGAAAGAACATTTATTTATTTATTTATCTATCTATTTATTTATCTATTTATTTATTTATTTATTTATTTATTTGGTACAGGGTCTCACTATACAGCTCAGACTCAGTGATTCTCCCGATTCAGCCTCCCAAGTGCTGAGATTGCATTGTGCACCACCACACCCAGTTTCGGTGGCCAAAGCAGCACACACAGGCTTCCAAAACAGGCACAGCATGTGGTACCAGGAGTGGAATATCAGTCCTTGGGCTTGCTAGGCAGGCACTAGACCACAAAGCTCTCTCCCTGGCTCAAGTGAAGCTAGGCTGTGGTGCTGCCTCCTCAGCCCAATAGTGAAAATTTTAATTAAACTAGAGAACATAAAGGTGTAGTCTGGTTTGTTGGGTAACAAGGAGAGTATTAAAAGGCTTCATTTTGGCTGTGGAGATAGCTTGGTGGGCTAAGTTCCTGCCTGGGAAGCACAAGGACCCGGGTTTGATCCCCGGTGCTACTGTCTTATTCCAAGCCGGCCATGGAAATTGGGCATGGTGCACACACCTGTAATCCCAGCTCTGGGGAGGCTGAGACAGGAGGATCACTATGAGTTCCCAAGCTGCATTACAAGAGACCCTGTAACAAAACAAAGCAAAACAAAACAAAGCAAAAAACCAAGATGAGGTTTCACATGCTGAAATATTCCAACATCTGTAGAAATTACTTGGTAACTTACTCCATTTGGGAAACCAGATACTTTTTATATCCATTAAAGATCACATTTCTCCATTTAAGTGGAATGTTTTTTCTTTTTCCTTTTCAATAGTTGATATTTGGATAAATATGAGTTTAGAGCTTAGTAGAATTACAAATATCATAGTCCTTCTCAGCTCTAAAATTCCAGCAAAGCTTTATTTTTCAGATGCAGCTAGTGTTGTCTAGAGATTAATGACTTTTCCAAGTTGCACAGCCAGCTGAAAATTGAGGCTACTTATCTCTTTCTATACATCCTTTAATTGATAGTGCTAAATGTCATGATAAGGGAGAATAAAAATGTGCAGAAAAGAACTCATTTTACATTTTGTGTAACACGACTATTGATTAGCAAAGCTGCTGGGATATATTCAGCTTTCTTTTCGGGGAGATACCTTCAACCTAGTCTTATTTCTTATATAGCTTTCTCTAAAGAATATTTTTCTAAGTAAGGAGAATGAAAGTATGCGAGTCACCATTTTCTCTCTAATAATTGCAAATCAATTTTCTCACATCATTAAATTAATCACTATCCCTTAATCTATAAAAAATTTATCAAGTCTATAAATTTATAAACTTTATGAATTCTTTATTGGTTAAGGTATGACTGCCGTGGCTTAACCGTTGATTTAAAATTTATGAGTCTGATTTTAATTAGCTATCTAAACTTCTTAAATATGATTGTGATTTTAAACTCAAATTACAAAGTAAGAATAAAAGGTAGGGTGATCTTTCTCAAATGGCATGGGGTTAGGAGATGGAGGGAGGAGGGGATAAAGGGGATAGTGACAAAAAGGGAATTGAGACCATGTATGTTTTCAGCTCCACACAAAGGAATGTAAATACACAACACAAATGTGCTGAAGAAATACTCCAAAAACATTCAAGTTGGCCCTTTAGTATGCTTAGGTCCATGTTGATTTTTGTTGCTCTTTAGCTAGTTCCTTAGTTTCTGTTCCTCAACTGCCGGTCATAACTTACCAAAGATATTTATTTTTAAAAAACACAGGTTGCTCAAATTTGCTGAGAATAGATCTTTACTGAGAAGTGTTCTTACTACTTATAAAAGTAATTACCTGAGAATATGGGTGTGTTAATTAGCTTTCTGCTGGTCATTGTTTCACAGTGTATTCACATATCAAGATAGCATTAAACGTATTCCATTTTCATTATATCTCCTAGATAGAGAAGATCAGGATTTCATTTGTATGCTTATTTCATGACTTGGAATATGCAGGTAGTTTATGATTGGATTCCTATTGAATGAGTAGATTTTACCCAGATGGGCTTGCTGTGTAAGACAGTGTTCAGGTGGCCTCCCAGGTACCCCTTCCCTGCTGTGTGCACCCCTCTCACAGAATCAAGTGCTGAGCTGTGTTCCTGCATGTAGCAATAAAAATTTTTCACTGACATAATTCAGGTCTCAAAGCACGTTGGAGTGGAGAGACTAGGTCTGTAATCCTGACCTAATCAGGTGAGCTGTTAAAAGTGAATGTGGCTTCCTTGTGTGTGAGAGGGCTTCTACTTGATAGGGAATGTTGCTGACTGAAGATAGAGAGGTCTCCATCTGTGGATTGACAGTGGCTTTCTGACAATGACTGGGAAGGACACAAACTGATGTCCACCCATAAAACTTTTTTTAGTAAACAACCTGAAGAACCTTAAGAACAGATTCTTCCTCAGTCTGGCTGATGCTCATGAAACCAGAACAAAGAATCGAATGTGTCTTGAACTTTGGACCCAAGGAGCTGAGATCATAAGTTTGTTTTTAAACTGTTAATTCTGTGGTAAATTTGCTAATAGGAAATTAATTCAGCTGGTCTAATTGTTAACTTTTCTAAAAATGTAGCAGCCATTTCACTTGGAGACAACTCTCCTATTAAATATGGATTTTTTGTTATTAAATAGTAAGAGTACAACTGTCATATCTCAAGCTTCATTTTTTAATATAATTGTTAGTTCCACAGTATATTTTGCCACTCAACTTTAAAAGTCACTTGGGTTCACATGGTTTCATTGTTCTCCCAGCTGCTTCGTAAATTATCCCTTCCACTTTAGACAGTAAATACAAGAAGTGAGAGGTGATGTGTTTCAGAACCTATACTTTGTATGTAAGCACTCGTTGGTGTGTATTGAATACATGCAGATTTGAGTTGGGGTTCTGAGGAATGTATATTGTGCTCTTAAGATGGTATCTCTGCCAGCCATAAATAAAAATGTAAAGCATTTTATAAATTAAAATGTTCGAGGGGCCAGTGAGGTAGCTCAGAAAACTAAACATGTGCTTAAGTCAAGCATGGGGGCTAGGGTTCAATCCCCAGCACCATATATCAGGCCAGCCTCGCCCCCAGGTGTGCTGAGCCAGCCACTGAGAATGGCCATGGTGGCACATGTGCCTTTAATCCCAGCCCTGGGGAGGTTGAATATGAGGATCACAAGTCCATGCTGCCTAGTGAGACCTTGTACCAAATACATTTTTTAAAAAAAGTTAGAAATACATATTTTAAAAATGAAGACCATAGAAAGAATACATAAAACGTGAATGAAGAAAACCAAGTACAAATTTGTTAGACACAATCTTAGCATCTGTTTGTCATATTAGTATGAAAAGTAAAGGCCTTACGTTTTTGGAGAATTTGATGAAACTTATGTAGGCCATGTATTACAGTGTCAATATTGGAAACAGAAATTCCTGTTTAGCAGACACTAGCTTAAATAAAATAAGCTATAAAATGTGTGTGTGTGTGTGTGTGTGTGTGTGTGTATAGATTCTTTTGTTTTCAACTTAAATTTTAAAAAGTTGTGGTTGATAAAATTAGGAAAGAAGATAAGTACAACACAGGACATTTCCTTTCGTCTTGGACAAGCCTATTGTTGTTTGATGGGCTACATAATATAGAACTAAAAGCACTGAAATAGCACACTTGATTTTGTTCTTAATTTTGACGTGAGGAATTTCTTATCTTCAATATAAGGAAATGATAGTCTACTGTCCATTATAGTTCTACTTTCTGCATATCAAAATACACTAAAAGATACGTTAACATTTGTTCATCAAGATGTTCATTAGATACTTACTGTGTAATGGATACTTAATTGCTTTTGCTTTACTAATCTTCACAAGTCCTTGATGTAGCTGAAGAGCAGAATAACTTGCACAAGTTATTGCAAGTTATCTTCCAGCTGCTGGGAAGCAGAGATGGTGAAATTTTTACTTTAACTTTTAGCCTGAAACTTAGTAGTATCCCTCCAAGCATAACAGAGGGTGCCACAAACATACCCTTTCTTTTTCTACTCTTTAAGTTTTTATGTTATAATAGTATTCAGATGCGTGTATTAATACCTTTCTGAGGGATATACAAGTGATCACAATGTATACCCACTTAGTATGACAAAAGACAAAGTGTGTGCATGTGTACAAAAGTATCAAACTAAGATATACATACATATTATCCTCAAGGAGCAGTTTTTGTGTATGTTTATCTGAGCATCAAAGAAGGTCCAATAGACCCACACCACCCCAGGATTAAAAAAAAAAAAAAGTTGTTTTGATTTTTCTGGTAGAAGTAGCACAAGTTTTGGAGAATGTCCAAAGTGAGTCATCAGATGACTCATGTGGATGGTGAAGGTGATCCCATAAGGTATACAATACATGCATTTATAACAGAAGAATGGTGGAGATAGATGGTGTTGATGATGATGGCAATGGCTTTGACATTTTCCATGTGAGTCAAAGGTCCTGTAACAATGAAATAGAGGGGGGCATTAAGTTGTACAGACGCAGGGACTGTAGACCTTCTTGATTCAGAAGATGAAGAGATGAACAAATGAGTGAGTACATATTTGTATTAGTTTAAATGTGAAATGGCCATGCAACCAGAAGGAATGATCTAGTGTTAGAACTAGGTCTGAATATATGGTTAGGATTTTGGCAGGGGTGAAATCCATTGTGCAGAATTCCAGTGTTGCCATTCAGTGTTGGTAATTGTAACAAGGAAGGTGCTGTGAAGTATACAAAGGCTAAAATGTAAGTGAAGTGGTTTGTATGCATCAGTAGCTGTCTTCAAAATGTATTTAACATGACACCTGCCTAGCTGAACTGAAGCATCACAGGTCTGCTATTCTCAGGGATTTCTCAGGTGATCTCAAGAATGTGCAAGGCAAAATATGGATTAACATATGGCATAATTTATGCCCTTGTAGATGCAAAGAGCTATTTTTTCTATTTAGACATTGATCCTGGAATTGAGCTATCAGGTCCTTATTCATGAAATAATAAATGATGTTGTGAACAGACTCATCCCATCTCCTAAACCAGTCAGAATATGACATCTGACATTTGATTGGCCAACTTCGAATTGATGTTACATTTGCTAACAGCACAGATTGATCAGCACAGGAACTATACACAGAAACAAAGCAGAAATTTCACATGAAATATTGCAAGTTCAAAACAGCTGTGCAGTACGAACTTTGGATTTCAGAAATATTTATCTTAGCTTCGTACATGGCAAAGAGAAGCAAACTGGTACTGTTGATGTTAGCATTGCACCATGATGGAAATACTGATGGGGAAACCTCGACAAAACAGAAGCCTGGGATGGTAACTATCAACAACAAAACAGAGAAGTAAAGGTAGTGGATGAAGTATGCAGCAACAGTGATGTCACTAAAAATGCAAAGCTTTGGCCAATGCTTCTGTTTTACTAGATCCTAAACATACATAAGGCACAAATAGTTGATAGTTAACAAAGAAAATAAGTGCAAAGATAAAATGGAAAAATCTTAGAAGATTGGGACTGGAACTCATAAGAGATCATTCATAGCAGAGGAAAAACTTCACAAAAAAGTTGTGGGCCACACTGATGTGTAGGAGTGAGCCTATGAGCTTTGTACCAGCCTGAAGGTCAAACAAGCTTGAAAAGCGTGTAGAACTAGGTGAAAGTGTAGGAGGGCCTACGGAGTTCTTATGTCCCTTCAACAAGGAGCCCTAAGCATTTTGGATTACCTTGCCTTTATTCACTCAGATGTAGGAACAAGTGATTAGAGACACAAGATTTAGCAGCCTCCCATCATCCATAAAACATGTCCTAATAAACAACCAGATCTCAGCTGTATTGATGCTTCCCTAGAGTCTGCAACATGTCAGCATGCTTGTACACTGCCTCTCTAGTATTCACAGGGGAGCCAGTTAGGCCTCAGTCCTCCCTAACTGGTCTCCCGTTGGTGACAGGACAGGTGAACAGGCAGGTACAACATCCCAAAGACCTGCTATGCCAACAGGTAAACAAAAAAGTGTCAACTGTGCTCTATAAGAAAAGACAGGAAAAGAAAATATGTGCTAACAGCATAAGCAATAGTACATGGGAAATAGTACATGTGTAATTTTCATGTGTGGAAACTGCCTTAGAAACAAAAATTGAAGCAAAGATTTTTTTTTTGTTCTGTTGGTATTTCCATTGTAGTTCGCATAGGTTTATTTCTGGTATCTCTAAATTTTTTTAACTAAAAAGCTGATATGAAAATGTTCATGTCAATTTGAAACACATTACATATTTGACATTTTATTGCACTTGCTAGGTGCAATTGTATAACACAAAGAATGGAAGAGAAAGGCAAATAGAAAAGAGGTGACAATAATGGCTGGCTACATAGAAAGGGAAAGCTATATATGTGTGTTAATTGTGTAAGCAAGATGTGTGTGTGGAACATGCAGTTGTCATGTGGGAAGACTGCCTGACATGATAATTAAAGTGGAGATTCTGTGGTAGACTTTTATTTCTTTTTACATTATAACATATAGTGATTTTTATTTCTAATGTTATCTCAGGTTTTATAAGCGAGCACACTGCTGTGAAAACATTGATATCTTAAGTATTCATTACACATTTGATATTTTATTGACATTTATTTTCATGTAATTTAGGTATGATAATTGGAGTAAAGATTTTCTGCAGAATGCTCTTGATATTCATTGTACTTTATATAGGAATTTATTTCTAGACTATTTTTTAGGTTTTATAAGCAACTACACAGCTGCTGTGGAAACGTTGATGTTCATTCTGAATATGTAGTATATATATAGAATTTAATACTTTATTGATACTTTATTTTCTGGTTAAATACACATTGCATAATAAGGACCTACTGACAAAACAGCAAGACAGCCACAAATCAAGTGCATTCTGCAAACAAAAGTCAAAGAAAGCCAAAAACATGTGCTGCCAATGATAGCGACACGTGTATGGAGTGCATTGCTGTCATAGATAAAGAATGCCTTGGGTGTGATAATTTAAGTAAAGACTAATTTTTTGTAATGTGCTACTAGTATTTTCATTGTAGTTCATATAGGAATTTCTGTGGTGTGTGGTGTGTGTGTGTGTGTGTGTGTGTGTGTGTGTGTGTGAGACCAGGTCAGCCTGCCCCAGGGGTGTGGTTGGCACAACATGTGGTGCCAGTGATGGAACCATGGTCCCTGAATGCTTGCCTAAGCTTCCCTAAGCAGACACTTTAGATCTCTGAGCTATCTCACTGGAATAGGAATGTATTTCTGTTATTTCTTGGAAGAATTTTTTTTTTTTTTTCCAGGACCAGGGTTCAAACCCACGACCTTGCACCTGCCAAGCAGACACTATTTCTGTTATTTCTTTTGAGACTTTGTACACTAAAATCAGTTGATGTTGAAATTTTTGGCACTTTTTACAAATGCTCAACAAAAATTCTGACTGGCAAGATAGCAGTCTTTTTTTTACACTATATTATGATGGGGGTGGGGCTGGTGCAGCATGTGGCAGTCCTTGCGGTTGCCTAGGCTTTCCTAAGCAGGCACTTTAGACCATCGCACCATTTCACTGGCCCTAGCTTAGCAATTTAAAGCACCTGCTTAGGCAAGCTTGAGCAGGCTCAGAGGACCAAGATTTGATCCCTGGCACCACATACTGTGCCAGAACCACCTTTAGGACTGGTTAGAAAAAAAAAAAAGTAATACTTCACTTTTGTGATTTTTCTTATTAAACCCTCATTTAATACAGTAAAAAAATCAAAACATTTAATATTTTGTCAGTAGAAATACTCTAAAGAATAGACATAAGTGTAACACTTTATGCTGCAAATGACAAAAAGTGTGTTAGATTCCAAGGTCTTATGAAGTGAACCAACAATGAAAATGGCCATACTCCCAAAAACATTATTCAGATTTAATGCAATCCCAATCATTAAATTGGGATCCCATTAAATTGGGATCATCAAAAAATCCTAATATTCATCTGGAACCTAAACAGATCTAGAATAACAAAAGAATTTTTTAGAAATAAAGGTAAAGTAGAGGGTATCACAATCTCTGACTTGATTTGTAAACAGAGAGGAAGTGGGGTTGAAGGGAGCAGAGGAAGTAGGGCAAAATAATCAACATACATACAGGTACAGATTGGCTACGAGGAATATGATCATTACATTTATCTCAATTGCACCGATAAACGTAAAGAAGAAAAATGTGTTCCTAGCAGCATCAGACAGGAGCATCTCTTGTCATCCTGTCAGCCAAGCACATTGTGAGTCACTTGAAATAATACTACAGAGCTTGTATGAAAAGGAGAGCTTGGTACTGGGAAAAACAAAGCAAAACAAAAAACCAGACCCAGTATCAGTGCAACAGATTAGAAGATGCAGAAGCAACTGCAGACACACCCAGCCATCTTTGACAAAAGGGCCAAACATTCACTAAAGATAGCTTCTTTAAAGGGTGCTGGAAAAACTAGGTCTCCACATTCTGAAAACTAAAATTAGATCATACCTGTCACCATGCACTAAAGTCAAAATAAACAGAATGAAAATAGAATTCTGGTTCTTCCTCTGGTCTGTTGTAGCCTTGAGTCTTTCATGTGATCACTTTGATTTAAAAAATCCAAGGAGAAATATTTTTTCTATGCGAGTAATCTACATAAGAACTGAATTTAGTGATTTTATGTTTCAGAATAAGTGATGATATTTTCTTAAGTCTTTAATCTGGTTTCATGCTTGTAATACAGCCACCCAGTTTTGTGAGGTGGAGGGAATAAGAACTGGGTTTTCTATAAAAGAGCTAAATATTAAAACAGAAACACTAAATCTGTTGAAAGAGATAATAGGCAGAGCTCTTGAACTTCTGGTGTAGACTTTATAAGCAACCCCATTAACATGGAAAATAAAAAATTGACAATGGGGATCTCAGCCTACTAAAAACCTTTTGCACAGCCAAAGAAATCAGTAGTGCAAAGACAACCCACAAACAGGAAAAAAATTTAGCCACTTGTCACTGACACAAAGGACTTGTGTCTGGAAGATATAAATAATTCAAAACAGATGCTTTAAATTTCAAGACTCAATTCAAAAATAAACATCGGAGATGAAGACATGCTTCTCAGATGAAGAGATACAAAAGAGAAATAAATGTATGAAAAATTTTCAATATCCCTAGTTATTCAAGAGATGCAAATTAAAAGAACACTGAGATTCCATCCCACACCAGAAAGAATAGCTACTAAAGAGTGGCTCAAGAAATCAAAAAAGTAACAAATGCTGGTGGGGTTGTGTGGAAAAGGAACCTTTCTCCACTGCTGGCAGGAGTGTAGACTGGTGCAATCACTACAGAAAACAGCATGAAGAATCCTCAAAAACACTAGGATTAGAAGTCATAGCTGTTCCTTTTCTGAGTATCTTACAGGGAAAATTAAAAACATATCACAGCTATATAAGCACACTTGTTTTATAATAGCTCAGTTTCTAATAGCTAAATCTTGGAAAGAGCACAAATGCTCATCAACTGAAGAATGGATAAAAATATGTGGTTTCTTTTTTAATATAATGGAGTATTCAGCCATAAAGAAGGATAGAACTTGAGACATTTCTAGGTAAATAGGTGCATCTTGATACCATTCTCTTAAGTGAAATAAATTTGACACACATCTATAAATATTATAGTGTCTCCCTGGTCTAATAAAATGACAATAAGGCTCAAAATGGTCAACAGATATTATAAAATAGGAAGAAATTGTTCAAGAGGAAAGAGGAGCTAGGGAGGCCTAAGGGGGAAACAAAGAAAGGAAAAGAAATGATAATGGAAAAAAGCTTTGCAAACAGGAAGTGGGGTTGAAGGCAAGGGAGGAAGTAGGACAAAATAACATACATACAGGTACAGATTCTCTATGAGGAATATAACCATTAAATTTATCTTAATTGCATCAGTAAATGTAAATAAGAAAAAAGTGTTCCTGGCAGCATCAGACAGGGACATCTCTTGTCACCCTACTAGCCAAGCACATTGTCAGTCACTAGGGAAACCTACGGTAAACCAGATGCAAGAATCACACGTGGGAAGCAGAAGCTTCTGAGTCCCGTTCACGAACCCTCTCTGTAACTCGCATGTGTTCTACATCATTTGATGTGTTTGAGACAATTTTTACATGTTCTGTAGAAAACTGTTTTAGAAATAGTTTGCACTAAAAGCAACTTTCTCTGTTAAAAATTTCTCTAAATGTTCATTAAATTGCTTTAGACTTGCTTTTGAAGATGTAATTTTCTTGCTCTGAATCATTTTTTTTCACCTTCCTCAATATTGGTATTCTAATCATTCAGTGGTAAGTGCAAGCTTATTCTACCTCTGCTGAATACTTATTGACTTTAACAAATTATTTGCTGCATATTTTATCTTTATAGTTCTGTACTTACCGAAAACTAAAAATCTTTAACTTTGAATCTGTGATTCTATTAGCTCTAAAGTTGGTGAAATATAAATTCTTCAGTGACTTCAATGATTATAGCCAAAATTAGAGTAATGGTTTATTCAAATTACAAGTAACAGGAATATATTTAGCCCTCTCTTTCTTCTTGTACTGAACAAGCTCATATATTCTGAGTATATATGCTTTTAGTGCAAACTGGAAATAGTTTGCACTAAATATTTTTTTTTTCTTGTTGAGACAGTGTCTCGCTATGCAGTTCAGGCTGGCCTTGAGCTTACTTTTGTAGCCCAGGCTGGTCTCGAACTTACACTAATCCTCCTGCCTCAGCCTCCCGAGTACTGGGATTACAGGCATGCACCACCATACCCGGCTGCACTAAATATTTTAAGTGAATGTTTACAAAAGTTTATGATGCCAAAACTTAAGTCTTCATGTAAGTATTTCGTATTTTCTTACCACTTTCCTTACAGAGAAGGCCTAGCAGTAATTAAGAAAAGTCTGCCAAAGGTAACGAAAGAACGAGAACAAGTGAGAGGGCCCTGCCAGAGGCCCTGCCCTTTGCACTGCAATATACTGCTCCTGCCCATGGGGAGATAGTCGTCTTCAGGCTTTTTGTGCTACTGCTTGTCTAGCAGGGCATGCCAGCTAGACAATAATCAAGTGAGTTGCTGTAATGATAAACTCTAAATGTAAATTTTAGGCTAAAATGAGACTGCCAGGTCTAGTATTTGATTTTATTATTATGAGCTGATAAGTTCATTAAGAGTAACAGCCTGTTAGTGTCTCTTGGATGATGGCAGCAGGCATCACATTCTTGGCTCAGAAACAAAAGACTATGACCTGTGGTATTGCCAGCAGGTTGAGCATTAGTACTATTCACTGATTTCCCATGCCTTTTATCCCTCATTGGCAATAGGGTAGGTGCTGCTGTGCCTGCGCTGGGTTTGCACTGAGCTTTCTTTGCAAGCATTGAGCAAGTCTGCCCTTTGTTCAAAAGGAGTTGCCATCTCATCTCTCACTTACCAACATGGTAAATGACCCCACAAGATGACCTAAGGAATAATATGTTCAGACTCTTGAAGTCTTGGCATGCCCAGCTAGACAAGTAGTAGCACAAAAAGCCCAAAGACAACTGTCTCCCCGTAGGCCCGAGCAGTGTATTGCAGTGCAAAAGGCAGGGTCTCTGGCAGGGCCCTCCCACTTGTTCTTCCTTTCCTTTCCTTTCCTTTCCTTTCCTTTCCTTTCCTTTCCTTTCCTTTCCTTTCCTTTCCTTTCCTTCTTTTCTTTTCTTTCTTTTGCGGGACCAGGGTTCAAACTTACAACCTGGTACTTGCCAGTCAGGCACTTGTTCGATGGAGCTATCTCCCTTGCCCCTTGTTCTTGTTCTTTCTTTTGTTACCTTTGACAGACTTTTCTCAATTATTGCTAGGCCTTCTCTGTAAGGGAAGTGGATAAGACAATAGGAAATATTTATCTGAAAACTTAAGTTTTGGCATTATAAACTTTTATAAATATTCAGTTAAAATACGATTTGAAGCTTGACAAAGACTAAAAATTGGATCACATAACAAAGCACAAACATAATGTCCAGAGTGTTAGTTTCTTCGAAGGGAAAATAACTCATAATTGTTCAATCAAAGATGCTCTTTAAAATTTAAACTGATATATATGGCAAATAATGCAAATACAAATGTAAATGCATTTTTATTTTGAGAATGATAAAAGTCCAATGATAAAGCAAAAGCAGATTTTGAACATTTTTTATATTACTATCTTTTTGGAAGGATCAGATTGACATACATAGTCAAATTGGCTACACAGTTTGAGATGACATTTTTTGCATGAACTAATGAAAAGCTCATTGCTTTTATGAAGCATAGCATACATAGATAGATAGATAGATAGATAGATAGATAGATAGATAGGTAATTTCTGTGAAAATGTAAAATCAGTAAATAGTTTTATGTCTAGGACAATTTGTTTCGTTAACATCTCAAATCTAGAATTTCTTGTTTAACATTTGAACATGTATATGAAAGGCCTAATTAAGGTATAAATGGAAAATATTTAGTAGGGAAGTGTTAAATATTTCGGTCTATACTCTGTTGTAAAATTGCAAATCATATTTGGGGGGAAACAAGCTTGTTTGCACTATTTATTAAGATTTTGGTTCTACACACATGAATTGTATTTTGGATAATTATAATATATAAAGGTTTAATTCCAGGTGAATGAGTTTATTTATATAAACAATCCAACAACAGAACATATACTGTCACTAACAGACTGCTGACATAGGTTTAGAAACATGGTGCAAACAAGCCTTGGCTACCATGACTTCTTTGGAATCGCTAGCTATGAGCTTATGTGTTTATTCTATCTGTACTGATTTATAGATATTACCTAAAGAATAAAAGACCCTTGCTTAGAGGTAGTCTGGAGAAGAGAATTACTGATTTGAAAGGTACTCAGTGTAGTGACAGAGATGAACAAAAGGCCACATGGGTAGTCAGTGCAGACATGAGATACTACTGGCTGCCATTAGGGAGTGATGGATGATAGATTCTTTCCAGATGGGGTTAGGGCTTCTCTGGTTTTCCATTACTGTAGCAATACCTGAGATAATGAATTTTAGAAGAGAAAATATTCACTGTGGCTTCCAGTTTTAGAGTTTTAGGCCACATATAGTGATTGGCCCAAAGCTCTGGGCCAGTGTCTCTATGGGGAGGCAGTGCTTCATGCTGGGAGTGTAGGATGGAGAAAGTACTTCCTGGCCAGAGAGAGGAGATGAGAGGGAGACCAAAATCTCACAGTCCTTGTTGACTGTATTCCCCTAATGAACTGAGACCTCCCCCTGGGCCTCAGAACTTTCCATTACCTCCCAGAAGTGCCATCTAATGAGCACCTATAACTCCTGTGGCTTTGGGGGAATTGCAGATCCCCACTATAGCAGGCTTTGAAAGGCTAGTATTTGAAAATTCTATTGTGTTTTGGCTCAATAGTTTAATGTGTAAAACCTATAGGAAATTTTACTACAGGTTTGTAGTCTGTTGAAAAAACTTACGGTCTGGTTATCCAAGAAGAGCTGTTCTACATGCATTGGGCCTTCCCAGGTTTGAAGCCCAGGTGCAAGGCAGAGGTATAATATGTGCAATAAAATTTCTAGACACTTAGCAACATTTAATGTTAAGCTAGGCCTCTTGCTAAGTTCTCTTTCCATATGATTCTCATAACCTATCAGATAGTCACTAGGATATCCTCAAACCCTGGTCAGGAAGCTGGAACACTGGAATGAAAGCTGCAATGTATAAAGTCTTACAAGCTTCACAACACTTACAGGCTGTGTGGCTGGGAATTGTCCTGAATGTCATTTGTGAAGGACAACTTGTTAATGCAATGCCTAAAATGTCTTTTGAGGATAATTATTTCATGTGCAGATATTTGTAATTAATGACAGCTAGGCTGGGGCATTGCCGGGTGACCTATAGTCAAAGTGCAGTAGGAACTGCATAGCCCAGAGCTCTCAAAAGCAATTATCCACCTGGCAAAGAAAGTAGTATAAATAAATAAAATAAAACAAGTAGTTCCTGGTACAGGAGAAAGTTCACAAACTGAAAAAACTAGGCTCTGGTCAGCTCTACCTGTTTGCTACCACAGGAAAATGCAGAACCAAAGCAAATGAAGAAAGACATAAAAAATCCTTTCTTTTGAGTGTTGATCTCTAAGCCATGAACCTTGTATATAGATTGAGCCATGAGCTTTGCTCTTAGTTTTCTAATTTTTTTTTTCTCATTTGCAGTTAGTTAGTCAGTTCATCTGTGCAGTTTCAGTGTGGAAGGCAGTGGCCTCAAGTTTTGCTGCCTATTATTTATTTGTTTGTTTTTAATGTATTTGGTACAGGTTCTCACTATGCAGCTCAGACTCATAGGGATTCCCCTGTCTCAGCCTCCCTAGTGTTGGGATTACAACTGTGGACCACCCTGCCAGCCAGTCTCCTGGCCAAGGGTTGGGCCAGCAAGGCATGTGGTGCTGGGAATCAAACCTGTGCTCCAGTGCTTGCTCAAAAGGCACTTAGTCTGCTGAGCTATCTCACCAGCCCTCCCCCCACTTCTCTTTTTTTTGGTGGTACCAGGGATTGAATTCAGGAACTTGCTCTTGCCAGGCAAGCACTTACTCTACTCAGCTATCTCCCTGACCCCAAGATCACCTAAAATCTAATACCCAAACCTTACCTTGAGGGAATGAAACTAGAACCTCTGAATGTGGGACATAAATATTGCTAGTTCGTTTTTTAACTTTGCAGGTATATCTGTAGCCTCACTCCAGTACTGCTGAAAAAACAAAACAAACAAAACAAAAACCCTGCTCTTTGACAGAATTCCAGGTGAGTGTTACTCAGGATAAAGTGGAAGGAAATTTGTGTAATGGTTATCATGTGACCCATGGATCCTCACTTTTTTTTTTTTTTTTTTTTAGTACTGGGATTGAATTCAGGACCCTGTGCTTGCCAGGCAAGTGCTTATTATACTGAGCTGTCTCTCCAGCCCCTGAACCTCACATTTAAGCTGTAGGACTGTGAGTTTTATCCAGTTCCACACATTAGAGTCACTAGAGAGTATTAAAAATGTGCTCACAACCAAGCCTACCATAGGGCATTCTGATGTAATTGATGTATTTTTTATTTTCTAATTTTTAGTTTGTATTTTCTGAAGTTAGTTAATATCTAAAAGAACTGTCACAAAGCAACTCTAATATGCCACCAGGATTGTAAATAGCTTTCTACCTCAGCTACTTTTCCTTGTTCTGGGAATCTGTAAACTTATCTTCTTTCACTTTACAAATCTCTTGACTGTGGAGTCTTCTAATCATCACTCACTATTTGAAAAAAAAATCACTGGGAGAATTTTGCCAAAATATTCTGATTATTCTAATTAAACTATTCAGCTATCACTACTGAAGGTGACTTTGGAGTTAATCTATTCTACTTTAGAACTGGCAGCACTTCTCTCCAGTTTTTATGCTGTCTGCACAACAAAATCATCTGGAGACCTTTTCAAAAAAAAAAATATTAGGATGGCCAGAGGCCATATTTACTATATTTTCAGAGCTTGTGTGACAGTTCTGACCCATCACTCCAATCCCTTAAACATGGATCTGTGGTATGCTGTGTGCATAGTATGCTACGTGACTTGTCAACAAGATGTCTTAGCTAAGGGAACTTGTAGACCACTAGATAAATCAAGATACATAAATTAGCCTTCTACACCGCAGTTTTTAAAGTCTGTGATTGTGCTTCATACATTGGACAGAGCATATGATGTTTATCACTCACTCAGGACCAGGCCAGTTTTCAGTACCTTGAAGCTGATCCAACAGGGCAGAATTTTTACTGATAGAAGTTGTTCATTTCCAATTGTCTAGATGCCTAAGTTTAGATATTACATTGTTTCTTTTATATATGAGAAAACTAATGTGTAAATAGAGAGAAAAAAGAATAGAAGATAAGGAGATTGCAAATAGTGAGCTCAAGAGATGGAGGGAGAGAAAATAAAAAGCATTTCGATATATTGTCTACATGTACCATGGTGAAAATAGTCATTATGTACTACAGATGTGTACTAATAAAATTTTTAAAATTACTAAACAAAACTCAATCATTTATCTCAAGTGCCTTTGCTCCACTTCAACTTTGAGACAAATAATGGTAGCTTATTTCTTAATGTTGCATGTTTTTTAATAATATAAATGACAAAAACATAATTAATTCATCTCAGAAAATGATATGCCTTGCAGTTCAGAACCAGAAGTATTCCTGTCCCTAATTAATCAAATGCTCTTAACTTTCAGGAAATTTAAGCTTGTGAGATTTTTCTTCTTGTTTCTTTTACCGAACAGCAAAGAACTTCAGTTTTCAGTTCTAAAGAACGCTGGAAAGCTAGCTCATGTGACTGAGCCTGCAGTCACACATTCCTGCAACTTCACACTAAGGTTCTTCAGTCAAAGTGGCCTGAAAGTCATACTTCCTACTCAGGTTTAACGGACTCAGTCATCTGTGTCACGCTATTGTAGCTCACAATACTTTTCATTATGAAACAAGAATAAAATGGTAACAACTCTAGGGTACTTTGCAAAAGCTATTTCAGAAAGCTATTTTAGAAAAGAAAACGTGCTTCAGTTGTGGGTACTCAGACACCAAGCTTCTCAGAACCCTTGTTCTAGGACCCAAGTCTACTTCTGGGCATGTCTTGGGAATAAGACAGTTGCATCATCCAGAGCAGGTTGTTTGTACACTTTTTAAATTTTGGAAATCATGTCAGATCTTTTTATCAACTATGGTAATTGTACCTATGGTGTGCAGGGTGTAATGGTTGCTGAATTTGATTCATTATTATCTTCTGCAAACATCTTCATTTGCACAGCAGGAAATTCTTCACCTTGTTGAGTTTACATCTCAGTTTTTTATTTATAAGAATAGCTTCAATCACACAGAAATCATTTGAAAGAGATGAAAATAGCAGATTTCTTGTTACTGAGTTACTTCCAATAGTCTGGAAAATATTAATAATAGATTCTTATAAATATTTTTCTCTTGATTTGCTGTTCTTTTTTTGCTTTTATAAAGGCATACATCTTTTGTGTTTCTTGTAATAAAGCTTAGATGGTGAGATATATTCAGAGCCCATGGATGCTTAGTTAGAACTCTAAGACAACCTGCAACAAAATGTACCTTGCAACATTAGCTCCTTCAGTTTGCTAGGCAGACGAGGTACCAAGATATGGACTTCCCTTTCTCAGACTGTGATCTGTCCAGGTGGCTTCAGTGCCCGCCCCATTGTGAGCCAGGTTTCTTCAAAGCTTTGAGATTCCCCTAAATTTTTGAGTGGTATTGTTTAGTAACTGAAGCTGTCAGATCTTTCAGCTCACATATAAAGCAGCTAGAACAACACAGACAAATGAGAACTTTTGTGAATATAAAAATGTGAACTTATTAATCAGCAGAGAAACTATTTTTAAATTAATATGCCTCCTATTTTTAGCTAACAAGAACAATATGCTACTTGATGCAAAAACCAGGGAAGATTCTGAACTGCTCATTTGTGCTCTGTATGACTGCATGAGCTTAATGGACATTTATATTTAGTGTCTATTCTGTATTGTGGGTACAGTGAGGTCTGAATAACAATGTGCAGTGGAAGGGGAGGTACCAAAAGCTAAATGAACAACAGTAGTAAAATTCCACTTGTCTGCTGGGGATTTTGTTATCACCCTTATGGTTGGTATTAGTTGTGCACTATAGATTATTTTCTTGTATTGTAAATAGTCTAAGGGCCAGACAGATCACTCAGCAGACTAAAGTGGCTGCTTAGGCAGAGCTCAGCGGCTGGGGTTCGATCCACTGCATGCCCTGCCAGCTGCATCCCCGGGGTGCGCTGAGACAGTGACTGAGACTGAGTATGATAGCGTACACCTGTAATCCTAGGACTCAGGAGGCTGTAAACAGGAGGATCATATGAGTCCCATCTTCATAGTGAGATCCTGAACACCCTGTAGACCCTGTACTAAATACAAATAAATAAATAAATAAATAAATAAATAGTCTGAAATCTCACTAAGATGATTTTGTGGAGCTATTTTCCTTCTGGCTGCATCATTCTCTCAACATTGACTTTTCATGTTTTCAGCATGACAGATAAATTGTTAAGTTTAATAAAATAAAAAGCAATATTCTCACCTTAGGGCATGTATCTGTTCGCCAGGGAAATTTTAATCCAGCCCAAAATTCAAGACTAAAGCTCACAGTTCCTGCTAGTAACCAATAATGACACATGTAATACAACTTTGTGTTACAGTCAAAATACATTTGCCGAAATGAAACTGAATTCACTTCTTTGGGTTAGATAGTCTAAAATGTTATAATATTTAAATGGAGTTAGAGACTATAGGATTATATAAATTAATTAATTTTCAGTTTTTTCATAAAATAAAGGCTAATATGATGGTATATTTTTCCAACTGAATATTCACATATGTCTCCATCGTCCTGTGAGGAATCAGCGTGGCTCCTCCTGGGAGAGTGGGGAATCATAGGGGGAAAATGGGATAAGAGACAGGAAAAACAGAAACAAGACAGGATTCTGATCAAGCCGTTTATTCAAAAACGCGCTCGGGTATATATATGGGTGTGGGAATGAGCTCATTTCCGCCTGCGACATCAGCATGTATCCTAGGTAACAGCGGCGACCCGGAAGAACGTCACAGCTATCCAAGGCAACGGGGAGGGACTTAAGAGCACGTGATTTATGGCAAACTAGCATGGGGTAGGAAAATAGAAGCCAAACTAGAGGCTATCGCAAGATGAGGCTGTCGTAAGATGATGATGTCATTACAAAATGAACCGTAGCAGTTTGGGCTCCCACACACACAGTTCTGTTTCAGATTATTAAGAACAAAGACAAATCTTCTATGCACAATTTGGAGTAGTATTCTGAGAGAATTCTGACTACTCGTATTCACTTGCCTAGAAGTTCTGGTATCTCCGCCTGCTGCTCCCCCCAGCCTTTGGCAATCAGCATTCGAGGGTGCTCTATGAGTCTGGTTCTTTCAGATGGCGCACACAGGTGAGAACACACAGTATTTGTCTCCCTTGGCATAGCTTATTTCACTTAATGTAACTGTTTTACTGGTATTTTCATATTATCTTAAATGACAGGTGTTCCTGGAAATTTTTGATATGTATTTGTATCAAATTTTCTAAATTTATTAATCAGTTGATAAATACCTTTCCTGACAATTGTAATTAATACTTTTATAAATACGGGAGTACAGATATTTGTTCAACATATATCCAGTAGTGAGATTGGTGGATCATACGATAGTTCTATTTTTTAATTTTTCATTGATTTATGTATCTTATTTATTTTTAATTCATTTGTTTATTTATTTCAGTACTTCGGACAGGGTCTACAAGGTCGCACTACATAGATTGTACTCGTAGTGATTCTCCTGCTTTCAGCCTCCAAAAGTACTGGGACAGGCAGCGCCACCACGTGGCACCCAGTCTCAGTTGCCTTCTCAGCGCACCCTGTGGGCGGGGCCACCACAGCATGCTGGGGATCAAACCCTGTCCATTGTGTCCTACATAAGCAGTCACTTTAATCTGCTGAGCTATCAGGCTGGCCCACTTTTTAAAAATATATTTGGTACAGGGCCTCCCTATGCAGCTACTATTTTCAGCCTCCTCAGTACAGGGATTACAGGTGTGCACCACCAGGCCCAGTCTTGGCCGCCTGCTCAGCATGCCCAGGGGTGGGGCCAGCACTGCATGTGGTGCTAAGATTGAATCCTGGGTCCCATGTTTGCTTAAGTAGGCACTTAGTCAGCTGAGCTATCTTGGCCACCATCTGTGTTTTAAGCTTTTGGGAAATAGCATACTATTTCCTTCATGGTTGCATTAGCTACGTGGCAGTGTAGCTTTTTTTCTACACACACACACACACACACACACACACACATACGCATTTTTTTAATTATCTTATTTTTTGGTACCCAAGTCTCACTATACAGTTCAGACTCATAATGATCCTCCAGTCTTAGCCTCCCCAGTGCTAGAATTACAGGCGGGAGCCAGCACAGCATGTGGTGACCCTGGATTGATTCCACATACTTAGATTACTGACATATCTCCCTGGCCCCTACAGTTATATAATTTATCAATACTTATCTCTAAGTTTTTTTATATTCTAACCAGTGTAAAATGGTATTTTATTGTGATTTCACTCAAAATTAGTGATGTTGAGTAACATTTCACATGTTTGTTACAAAGTGTTATGTCTTCTTTTCAAAAGTGCCAATTCAGGCTGTCCTTTATGCATTTTGGATATAATTTTTATTGGATGGATATTTGGCAAGTATTTTCTTGCATTCTGTCAGTTGTGTCTTCATCTGTTGTTTCCTTTTTCTTTTCAGAACACTGATGTACTCTGACTTGCCGATTTTTGCTTTTGTTGCTTGTACTTTGGGGTTTTATTCAGAACATTGTTTTCCAGACCAGTGTCACAAGGCTTTGCTTTTTCCTTTTTTTCAGTAGATTTAAAGTATCAGGTCTTATATTTAGGCAATTTTGAGTTTGTTTGTGTATATAGTGGGAAATGAGGACGTAACACTACCTTTCTGTGACGCGAGTGGCCAAAAAGCCTGGTCCTTTTTCATTGTCCTAATTAGACCTGGCTTCGAGTCATATGCAGTACAAAAGGAAAGCTTTTTCTTGTTGGTATTCATTAAAAATAAATGACAGCTAAATTCAGTTACATTCTCATAATAGCTTATATTTCTCACTCTTAAAGTGAAGACAGGAGTTAGATAATAACTTCAAGGATAAACAAGCTTTTATTTATTGCCACTTAATTCTCTCAAGATACTAGACTCAGGAGCAAATTGATCAAGTAAACTGGATATAGATTTACACTTCATTCTCAACTGGGAAAAGCATAAACAAATAGGTTTGAGAGTATTAGTCAGCAAGGCAGATATTCAAAAAGTAGCTACTAAAACCAACCAATTATCATTTTCTAAGTGTATCTAACTTGTGAGGAATACTGGGAATCACAGTCAGGATCTGGCACTTGCCAAGCAGGCGCTGTACTACTGAGACATATCTCCAATGAATCATTCTACATTTACAAGACACATTATGAGAATGTATCCTAAATACTCATGCTGATAGCTTGTATATAGCCATTACAATTAATTAATGGTTAATTAAAATTAAAATTTCTCATAATTTTATGCTTTTTGTATAAACTATAAGACTATGTATTTACAGTTTATAAATATTATATGTAAGGTCATCACATTTCCCAAGATAAAGATGCTTTCAACAGAGGGAGCTCAAATTTAAACAAATGATTTCTTGTATTATGTATACATACATATTTCTGTTACTTTCAGCTTATCTCAAAGTTCAAAAAATCCTAATAAATACAAAAAATATGGTCATAAAACATAATACAGCGGATAAAAGCATAATTTTAAAGAAAAAGCATAAATCGGGTATGGTTCTGCAACATTTAATTTAAAACAGCACATCCTTTTAATGTGAAGATATGTTATGAATTAAATTTTTAGAATGGAAGTCTTCCTCTTAAAAATATGAAAAAATAGGAAATTACCAGGCATCTATCAAAAATGAATGCAAATGACTATAGCATTGCTGTATCCAAAGCAGTCTGAAAAGTATTTGGCACATAGCTGGTCCTTTGTATGTAGGCACTACGCATTCTTTATTCATCCTCCAGGTGGTGGACAGCTTGCCTGATTCTGTAGCTTAGCCCTTGTAAATAGTGTTGGAATAAGCATGGGAGTGCAGGTCTATGGTGAGTGATTCATTTCCTTTGGAGATACACACATTAGTGGAACTGCTGTATCATATGGTAATTCTACTTTTTATTTTTTTGAAGCCCTCTATAATGGATTTACTGATTTACATTTACAATAACAACACATAAAAGTTCCACTTTTACCTGCAACCTAATCAGCACTTTTGTCTTTTTGATAATAAATGTTTGAATTGGGTTGAGATGATATAGCACTGTAGTTTGGGTTTTCATTTCCTTGGTGAGTAGCAGTTTTGAATACACTTGTTCACTATTGATGTCATCTTTTGAAAAAATGTCTTTATATCATTTGCCCATTCTTAGCTGTATTATTTGATTTTTGTTGTTGTTGGGTTCTGTATATATTCTGGATATTGATGCTTGCTGTGAGGTAGATTTTCTCATGACTCTTTTCTTAGTGCAGAATTTTCTTGGTTTAATGCCATTTGCCTATTTCTACTTTTGTTGCCCATGTCTTTGTGCATCTTGAAGTGATTTCCTTGTAATTTTTCCTAATAAGTTTACAGTTTCAGTTCTTACATTTTGGTGTTTGGTTGGCTTGGAGTTGATTTTGTATTTTAGGGAAAGGTCTACAGGGTTTTCAGGGTCACACTACTAGATTGGACTCACAGTGATCCGCCTATTTACAGCCTCCCAAGATCTGGGATTGCAGGCATGCACCACCGCACCCAGTCTCACTTGTCTCAGTGAGATGGAGGATGTGCCCTGGGGATCAAACCCCTGGTCTCCATGCCTGCTTGCAGGCACTTTAATCCCCTGAGCTATTTGGCCAGCTGAGTTGATTTTTATGTAAGAAAGAAGATAAAGTTCTAGTCTCATTCTTCACTATGTGTATATATGGATTTTCCAGCGCTATTTATTGAAGAGGCAGTTATTTCCTCAATATATATATTTTTTTCACCTTTGTGAAAAATCTGTTTGTAAGTGTAGCTTAATTTCTGTACTCTGTTTTATTAGCCTGTGTGTTGAATTCTATACCCACGTTGCACTGTGTTGGTAGTACACATTATTCTAATGTCAGCAGCATGTTTTGCACGTATGCTGTGATACTACCAGCTTTATTTTATTTTGCTTAGGATTCTGTGATTATTCAGGCTCTTTAACTCTCACATGAATTTTATGATTGCTCTTTCTTCCCTCTGAAGAATTGTATTGGTATTTTGTTGGGAATTCCCCTGAATTTATAATATACTTATTTGAATATTAGTATTTTAATAATAATTATTTCAATCTATAAGCATAGGTTGTCTTTGCTTTTTTGTATCCACTCAACTTTTGTTAATTAGAGTTTATAATTTTTATTGTAGTCATCTTTCTCATCCTAGCTTATATTTATTTCTAAACTTTTATTTTTATAGATATGAATAAGCTGCTGTCTTGATTTCTTTTCAGTAAGATACTTACTGGTGTACAAAATATTATGAATTTTCAATATATTAATCTCTGATTCTATAGTGAGAATGGAGCCATCAACCTTTTGTTCTACTACTACTCAGCTATATTACTAGGTGCTTTTTAAAACATTGAAGGACCGGCGGTATAGCTCAGTGGCCTAAGCACTTGCTGTAGTGAGCACATCAGTTTTGCACATTGCTTGGATGAGCAGCTTAGTAACTGCTTCAGTTTTGTTGCTCGCTTTTGCTCTGTTGGATTATGCTGTTTCTTCTGGATTCCATCTTGGAAGGTCGCACATGTTCAGGAAGCTGTATTTAGAAGTTCCTCATTTGTCATTGCTAAGTGCAGGGGACAGGATTTGATCCCTGGTGCTATATGCTGCTCCATACCCGCCTTTGGGTATGCTGAATGGGCTATAGAGTCCAAGCATGGTCAAGCGCACCTGTAATCCCAGCACTAGGGAGGCAGAAATCAGGAGGATCTCTATAAGTCTGGGCTGTGTAGTGAGACCCTGCACAAAAGCAAAATAAATAAAGAAAACATTGATTCAGATTCTTATGAAGTTGCCCAAGGGGATCTTGAAATGACATTCCACTAGCCTCTGCCTTTCAGATAGCTGAGATTACAGGCATAACTACCGCACCCACCTATCTGTTAATTTTGTATGGTTTAGATTTGCTTAATTTGTTTATCATTTCTAAAAGTACTTTTTTCCTCATGGAGTCTTTAGCCCTCTACAAGCAGGAACAATTTGAGTTTCTTTCCTCTACAATTTGGTTACCCTTTATTTCTTTCTCTTGTCTAATTGCTTTTATATCTAATAAATGTGTTGATAGCAATAGTAAAAGTGAACATCCTGGTTTTGTTCCTCATATGAAAGGAAATATTTCGTTTTTGCTCATTTAGTATGATGTAGGATGGGATTTGCCATACATGACATTTATTATGTTGTTTCTTCTATACCTTAGTTGGTGAGAGCTTTTATCATTTTGAATCTTATTAACTTTTTTTCTGCATTTGTGGAGGATGTCATATATTTTCTTTTTTCTCTGTTCTATAGATAAGATATATTTAATAACTTGTATAGTTAAACCATCCTTGCAACTCTGGAATAAATCCTACTCTATCATAGTGTACAAGGCATGATCTAAAAGTTTAGTTATTGCTAACATTAAAAATTATAACAGTAAATGTGCCTGCCTGGCAAGTGCAAGTTTCTGAGTCTATTTCTGGTTCTTAAAAAAAAAAAAAACAATAAAAGACACATAGAACACATTACCCTGTTCTTTTTGCCACTTTCTGAGGCATTTATAGAAGTCCTTTTTGTGAACATGTTTAGTCACAGTGCTGGGGCTGCCTCAAGGTCCTAAGTTGATTTACAGCATCTGTCTTTCATAGTCATTTCAACGTAGGGGAAGAGCCCAAGACCTAGTCGGATGTCTTATGAGCCTGCCTTTCCATTGCAGGTACTCGGTAGTGTTTGCTGTCTTCTTGGTCACAGTAAAGAGATTCAGAAGGATTTTCAGAACAGTATCAGAAAGTGGAGAATAGAGGGATTAGTGTGCTCAGAGTAAAGTGGGGATAATTTGAGGGGCATTAATGCAAAGTGTTCCACATTAATAATTTTTAAAAAATTAAACACTCATAGTCTGTTTTGATTACAAGGACAGTTTGTTTTATTTGCCGTAGGATTTTGTTTGCTAGGTTTGTTTCCTAGATTTTCTGCATCTATGTCTGTCAGGGATATTAGTCTAGACTTTTTTTCTTGTTGCTGTTGTGTTTTTGTCTGTCATCACAGTAATTTTGCCTTCACAAAATGAATTCTCTATTTTTCCTTTCCTAGTTTCTTGGAATAACTTGAAAAGAGTTAATGTTAGTTCTTACAACTTTTTTCTGAGTTCTGTAGTGAGCACATAAGTTTTGCACAATGCTTGGATGAGCAGCTTAGTAACTGCTTCAGTCTTGTTCACTTTTGCTCTGTTGGATTATTCTGTTTCTTCTAGATTCCATCTTGGAAGGTCACACATGTTCAGGCAGCTGTATTTAGCAGTTCCTCATTTGTCAGTGTATAAGTCACATTAGTTTCTCACGATACTTGCTAAGTGGATCCTTTTATCATATACTGTCCACTTTCTTTTCTCTTTTGTAAAATGTGATTCCATACCTTGTGCAGTTTTTCTACATGTCAGATATCAGGATTTATGGATTTGAGGTAGCTCTGGACAGGAAGAATGGGAAGAATTCAGATATGGTTTCTGGGGTAAGTGAGGCCCCTTTTCCCCTTATTTCTCTTATTGGTCCCTAATTGTTCATTTCCTAATCATAATGTACTTTTTCAGACTTTACTATTTCCTTAATTTATGACACTCTTTCCTTGACATTGTCTTTCCCTGAATCAAACACTTCTTGACAGTTTCTGCAATTTGATGGAGACCTCTGGGATATATCTATATCTATATCTATATCTATATCTATATCTATATCTATATCTATATCTATATCTATATCTATATCTATATCATCTATATCTATCTATCTATCTATCTATCTATATATATATATATATATATTATTTCTGTTCTTTCATATACATCTGTACAAAATGGCCTATGTCTGTTTTCTTGCGGTCTCCTGTAGCCATCCTGCCCATATGGGGCAGTAGAGTCTGAGTTCCTCAGTCTTTGTCCAGCTGTCTTCATGAGAGCTTCGTGAGCACCCAGTGCTTCTGTCATTTGCAATGTATGTTACATTTAAAGTCGGGTAGGAAAAGGCCTGATGCTAGGCCATCATTACTAAGAGTGGGTACTTCGCTTTGGATGCTGTCTTAGTTACTTTTTACTCATTGCTGGGACAAATACCTGACACTCAAAATGAAGGAAGGAAAGGTTTATTTAGCTCACAGTTTGTGGAGGTTTCAGTCCATATTCGGCTGGCCCAAGGCTGAGTGGAACAGGGCACAGAGCATCCAGTTCATGGTGGTGGAACAGCAACCAAACGGTGGCAGAGGCAGCCAACCAAACAGGACAGCAGAGAGCAACAGCTCTAGTCTGTCTCTCTTTATATTACATTCAGGCTCTCCACTTCAGCCTCCACCTTAGCCTACACCCATAATCCCAGAAATACTTTGACCCATAATCCCATCAGTACTAAAACCCATAATCCCAAGGATCATGGATCAAGTCTCAAACTCTAGAAGTCCTTGCCCCCTGACTCATGAGGCTTGTGGAGGGGGGCAACTAGACATAAACCATAACAGATGCTTACCTATTAAACTCCAGAGATCATTCTTAATGTCTTGCTTTTATCAGAATCACCTGGAAAGTTTAATTTTAAAAAGTAGAATTTCAGTAGGTCTTGGGACAGGCCAAGCCTTTTTTTTTAAATCAAGTTTTCTCAAATGATTTAGACTGTAGCAGACAGGTATTAAGAAACAAATAATAAAAAAACCCCACTAAATATAGGTACCTTTTGATTCTAAAGTTTATATTGTGTTAAGATAGAGGATGTTAAAATCCCCTTCTCAAGCTGATCTCTGAAGAGACTTTTCCTTTTCAGGTTGCTTCCATATAAGCTGCATTTCCATAGTGGATTTCGAAGTTCTGTGCATGATGCCGTCCTGAGCTTTTCTTGAAGGCCTGTTTGCAAAGCTCTGGCATCCATTCCGGACTCTCCTTTTCCCAGTCTAATAGGTTCAGAATGAGCCAATCTCTCAGGTATCTCTAGTAGCTGTTTCCTTTACAGCTTTTCCAGTTTATTCTTTGATCACAAAAGTGAGCAATACTCAAAGGGGAGAACAATTTCAGGCTGCAAATGGATTTTCTTTCTTTCCTTCCTTCCTTCCTTCCTTCCTTCCTTCCTTCCTTCCTTCCTTCCTTCCTTCCTTCCTTCCTTCTTTCTTTTTCTTTTTCTTTTTTTTTTTGGTATGTTTAGGGAAGGGTCTACAGGGTGTTAACGGTCTCAATACTAGATCAGTCTCAAAGTGATTCACCTGTTTACAGCCTCTCAAGAACTGGGATTACAGGCATGCACCAGCATGACCAGCCTGGGTATCGAACCCCTGGCTCCTGTGCCTATTTGCACATGTGCAAATAGATTTTCAAACACTCTAGTTTGACTAATACTAAATGATACCTCAGGCCTAAAAGTGTCTTCCAATTGCAAGCATCATTTCAGAAGATGCTTTTCTTTTTTTTCAATTAGCCAAATAAAACTTCATAGCACAAATTTTCAGTATCATATTAAAAGCATAAAAATTTAAAAGTCTTCTGGAGTTTAGAAATATATAACTATGACCTCAATTCTCTAGGGATCCCGAGATGTGAATTTATTTGTTTTTGTCTCTTTTTTCGTGTATTTTAGTACGCGGTCTACTGAGTTTCACTACACAGATGGGATTCATAGTGATCCTCCTGTTTTCAGCCTCACAAGTGCTGGGATTACAGGCACATGCCACCACTATGGGTTTTGGTGGCCGGCACAGTATCCCCAGGGTTTGGGAACAGCATGGCATGTGGTACTAGGGTTCCAGCAGATGCTTAGATAGCTGAGATAAATCCCCAGCCTAGGAGATTACTTCCAAGCAACCAATTCTGCATGGACTAAAAGGTGAAAGAGCTGTGCTATGTTATTATTTGCAGCATCAGTCAGCAGAAACATGTCCTGTGGAAGAATGTCCTGCGATAAAAACAATCCTGTGCTGCACTGGTTGATGAAACGTCAGACGTTTGCATTGCAAATTCATCAGATATTGTTATACTTAAGTATGTCCAATGATTTTTAGTTCTCAGCTAGTTTTTACTTTTGTTTTATTTTGAAACTTTCTATGTATTTGATGCAGAGTCTCATTCTGCAGCTCTGAGGCAGGGGTGGCACAGCATCTGGTGCTGGGGATTGAACCCAGTTCTTGCCCTTGTCAGGTTGGCTCTGAGCTATTCTGCTTCAGCAGCTCAAAACTTTCTAGGATAAGGAAGCGGAAGCAATAATACAGATAATTTAAGTTTTAAAAATAACTTTTAAATTGAGAGTTTAACATATTTCTTGGAATATAATAGCTTGTCAGTGGGTATCTGTTGATTTATTAAACACATTATTTATCTAGAAGCTCATAAAATAACTAAGTGAAAAGTGCATTGGATTAAACCTTGCTTCTGACAGTTTATAGAAGACAAGGATAGTCTTTTCATCCAGAGTCACACTTATCAAATCATAAATTTGCCTTACTTAAAATTATCTAGTCATAGGATTTCCTAGTTGATTGAATGTATGTTATCTAATATACTCCCACTTTTTCAGATGTGAAATCTGTGACCCAGCTGGACCAGACTTTTTATAAGTGATTAGGAACAAAATTATATCATTAAGCTTCATCTCAGATCTTAATTGGATTTTTTATTATAGCCATGATATTTCTATAGTGTGAAAAATAGGTGTAATGCTTTCCAAGCCACATTATATTCCATTAACAACTCTAGGTGACAGAGTTTAATAATATCCAAATAGGCGTCACTATTAAGGAAGGCAAATGATTCATTCAAGGGCATTTGCTTTGTTGTTGCATAAGCTCTCTTGCTTTTGCTCTTCCTGGTGTCATTTCATATGCAGTGACGATGTTCCTAGATTTATAATTTGGACCATTGTCAAGGATGTTATATTGAGAAATGATTAATTTTCTTATGTTTAGGGAGAGTTATTTAGTGAAAACCAACCAACTAAACAAACCATAAACATGCAAATATCTGTAGCATTGAAAATAAGTGGACATTATTAATTTGGAATTTTTAAAAATCTGACATTTAAAAGTTGATGTGTGAAATTCTGTCATTGCTTGTTAGTGGGCAAAAAGCTGATTAGCTGACATAATTTTTAGAAGTTATTAAAACAGATTGTTGGAAGTATAAGAAAGAAAAATAATTTCCAAAATACAGGGCAAATTTGACAGGTTCAGATAAGTGGGCTGTTAGAGTGAAGTGAAGCTAATTCTTTGGGAAATTTTTTTTTTTCTTCTTCCCCTTTGAAAGACACTGTGAGACCATAGAACTTAGGAAATAGAAGTTCTAAAAGTAGTTAGATAACTCACAAATATAGAGAGGCATGGCACATAACCTTTAAAAATATTAAAGATGCCCAGGTAACTTGAAGCAGAATTGAAACTCTTTCATAACAATAAAATTTGCTCTATAATAATTTGTTTTACATTAGAGGTAGGCTTTTTAGTATTTTGGTATCCAGACTTATGTATGAAATAAGACTGTATTTTGGCTTTCATGATGAACTATATTCCATGAACACTTGAAGAAGAAAGGCAGGGTACTGACTCAATTCCTCTCATTTTACTATTGGGGAAACAAAGGCTTAGGGAGAGGAGGCACATGGATGGTCTAAGATTTTAAATCCAGGTGCCACTCCTGCACTGACTCTGGATTTTGGCTCCCCTTCTGGGCTTCTATATTACTACAATAAACTGTGCTTTTGATAATCAGGAGACAGACTACACATGTCTGGAAGAATTTCACAGATGACCCAGGTAGGATAGGCAAAACTGCATTCTTTGCCAAAGAGCATGTAAGTACAATAAATCGGGACATAGATGTCATCTATAGTGTTGAGAACTATACTCTAATAGAAAGCTAGAAAGCAATATTTCAATGAGATGGTTAGTAAGCCAGTTTTAAAAACAGCAAACTTGATATACCATTTCAGGAAAAATTTATTTGAAGGTCTACAAAATATTTTTCCAGATCTTAAAATGACATAGAATAGTCTCACAAAAATCTAGAATGGAATTTCTGTGGTTCATTTACACAACAAAAGGAGAATCAAAGGATTTTTATGATTCCAAGAATAATTACCTCTGATAATCTAAGTCAGGTTGTATTTGATTCATTCATTGTTTTAATCATCATGCATGCGTGTGTGTGCGTGTGTGTGTGTGCGCGCGCGTGTGTGTGTGTGCGCGCATGCACACACGCGTGCATGTGCATGCATGTGTGGTGCAAGCATTAAGCTCAGAGCGTCACATTAAGCTGCATGCTGGGCACCTTCCTGTTAATCTTTGTTTTAGTGCCATTTGTTTTTTCTCTTATCTTTAAATCACATACATAGGTTTTCTTTTCCACGTTACTATAACTTTTGGATTTCTGCTAAAATCTTTTCACGTCCTAACAGCTCTTTTTTTTTTTTTTTTCTGTTTCTCACCACTTCAGGTTGCCACTGGTGATTACATTTGTTTACCTATTTTGTGGGTATTTATTGCATGATAACTACCTATTAGGCATCATCTTTTTTTATTTAATATTTTTATTGTATAAATTTAACAATGGTTATATTACATATTTTCATCATCAGATCAGTTTAGATTAATACATATAGGTATATAAGATTGATCAAACAATTAAACATTCACACATTCAATCAACATTACTTTTTTTTTTCTTTTCCTCTTTCTTTTTTTTTTTTGGTCTTTTTGAGACAGGGTCTCACTATGCAGTTCAGGCTGG